>VUJU01000379.1:0-21175 GCA_009835225.1 Aphis craccivora
CGTTTTTCGTATACAATGATACCTTTCATTGGATTCAAATTTAACACTCCTATATTATGTAATAATGATCCACACGGCACCTAATGTACAGCAGAGCGGTACCCACTTACCCACTTTTTAATTACTCGTTTGTAATATTATGATTTTAAGATTTTGGGAGATAATATCAAAAATGTGGACTGGCCGTTCTCAAGTAGATTCGACGACAAATTTAAATCTGTTTTCAGAATTTCTATCGCTTTATTGTATCAATCGATACGTTGGACAAAAAACACGTCTGAATTCTTATGTTGCGGGCGTACTAGACAGACAGGAAATCTACACTGTCACCAATCCCCTTAAGTTGTTTTTAACGACCGGCGTCGTTCAGCCGGGTTCTATTATAATTAATATGTTTTTATGGAATACGAAGTGAATACTGTTTGTTACAAAAGATAAGAAAAAACACAGTACCTACCTACTGAAAAAAGACGTTTTTTTTAAATTTTTGTACAATATTTGACGGCAGTGTGGCATGAATTTAGTAAACACGAATACCGTCATTTAACTCTACTATATTCGAAGACCAGTTATATTCATTATTCGTTCTTAAATACAAGGACTTAGTCACTATTATACATTAAAGACTATAGTCGTGTAATAATATATTAATAATTAATTTCCAATAATTTAGGTACTTATATCATACTGATAATTAGTAAACTGATATAAATACTATAAATAAATAAATAAATATAGGCTTTCAGTCATATGAAACATTATTTAAAATATAAAATATCACTTCCTAAAATTGATTTCAATGTACTAGTAGGATTGTAGGAACTATATGACTGGTTCATTTAAAGGACGTTACATCTGTATGTGTTGTCTCCGTCTTACAAATGTAAAACATAGCAAAAACTGTTTTGCACGGTAAAGAACAGAGAAGGCTAAAATCAGTAAAATCATAACTAAGAAATCGGGTGTAGCTTCCTCTTAATTAATATAAAATAAATTAATATTAATAATATGTTTTTTGTTTTACAAAGTTTAGCTAGGTAAATTAATTTATTTCACTTTAAAACTAAATATTTAGCCATGTAGTTTTTTTCATTATTATTTAGTTATTACCTATAAAATAATTGTTTTTTTTTTTAAATTTTAAAAATGTCTCTGATAGTGTATTTTACTAGGAATTAGGTAATTAATAAAGGCAACCAGCAATGACATTCATAATAGATATAATTATTATTGATACCAATAAAATAAATGTGTTATTATTTTAGTATGTTAAAATTTTATTTTTAGTGACGTTCGTTTTAAGTATTAATGTTATGTCCAGAAAATATGAAGATGTGGCCCGCCCAAGACCTAAGTGAAAATACCTTTGATAATAAATACCATTAGACATAGCTGGTATAACCCGGAACTCGTGTGATCCGTGGAAGGGTAATCTATAAGAGTGACATTTTATTTGTTATGGAATATTTATTTTATTCCCAAGAAATGTTTATAATATTATACCTAAAGGTAAAATTCTTTGATGCGCAATGTTGAGTTAGGAACAACAATTATTATTATACCGAACATCATGTGAGAGCTACCCGGGCGATGGTTATTTATTTGAACCCATATAAATCAAAATAAAGGTACCTAGGTATACGTTTTCTTTGCAGCTGCGTCTGGACGTAGATTCACGACGCCTATACATCTGGCCCATTGTTAGACGCGTCGACATTCTAAGAAAGACCATCCCTTTCGAATATAATAAACCGTATTCGATATCTGGATATTCTTTCTTTGCTACATAGTTTATACATTTTTACTTTTACAGTGGACATGAATATACCTACCGTATATTCTCGTATATACTATATACGACTATAATACGTCATACGAGTATCATATATATGTAGGTATTATATGAATTTGTTAAAATAATAATAATTAAATGTATGTACTTATGCACTCTGTTTCTTTTATATTATATACCTTTGTATCTACAGCAGTTTAAGTTAAACAATTAAATGTTATAATCGAATATTCCCAAAAGACATTTTAGGTAGTTAATAACATATAGGTACCTATACATAATTCGCATAATTCACGCCCTGGTTCAAAACTAAAACAATTTTAAATAACCAAATGTTTTATAATGACAATATATTTATTACAACAATTATTTTTACATAGAAACCCTAAATTTGGAATATAGGTACTTATTGTAACTAAATACAATCAAAATTTAACTTTATATTTTATCACTAATACCTACTAAATAGAAAATAAGAACCATGAAATTTAATCCTAGACACTCGCTCTATATTATATTGTTCAATATAATATTATACTAATATAAGTATGAAACATATATTATTATTGATAAATTTGATCACTACTGGGTCACGTATACGTAGGTATATATACCTAGTCTTAAGTCTTATATACAAAATAGAGTTTTACTGTAGGTATTAATTAAATTTTTTTTTATAATTCGGGGAAGAACACGTTTCCATACGTTTATTGTTCGATATTAAAATATTTTCGACCTTTTTTTCTGCCCAACTCCGTACCTATTGTGTTTGAATCGCCATATTGCCATTTTTAGGAATACTATTCCGCACTAAACTTGGTTATCTATTTTCCACTTGAATTATGGGCAAGTGAACCATCAATTTAGTGTCACGTAACTAACATTTTAATTTTTATAATACATTTTATACTAAAAATATTTTGCTTTGTTAGAACCAAAAGTGGAACAGAAAGTTTCCATAAAATGTACAAAGGCCAATTGCATAGTGTTCATCCACCAACGCATAAAATACATATTTGTATTATTTTGTAATATTTTTATGTATTATTAGGCCTGCATAGTGCATACCAAAAATATATCTGCTATTCCATGGCTAACATAAATGTTTAAACAGCGATTTATATCACATTTATTCATTTTAACAATATATATTATACATAATAGCTGGTGCTTATTTAACAGAAATGTAATTCGAAATAGAAGGACAGGTGTTTATATCATTTGTAAACGTTCAGACGCCATGATCGTATTGTCGACGTATTCATTTGCTTTTAAGATAATTTCAATGTTATTAGACAGTCTACATTCCACGACAATATAATATAAAACCATTTAGCATTATAGTCTATAGAGCTATTTAATCGGTCATTAATATATAGGTACTTAGTTTTTATAATTAATTCTCTTCTACCAGCTTGTTTTTTCTCCTTAAATTACCTACCGTGCGATTTCATTAAATGTCCTATTCATCTTGTTTTTAAATGATAATTTATAGTTTTAAACTGCAGAATATCGTATTATTATACATTAAGCCCTTTAAGGCTTATGTATAGGGCTGGGATTTTAATGCTCTAAAAAACTTCAAAAAATGCCCTTAAAAAATGCAAACATGACTTAAAAAACTCAAAAAATGCACTTGTTTTTCACTAACTTTACTCATTAATGTTTAATTGGCGAATTGTTGCTAAATCATCCAGCAAACATGTAATATAGGTATATAATATTATATATTATATGATGTACATATAACATATTATTTTGAAGGAACTAATAAATAATACCTAATAAACTTGCAATCGGGCGCGTGCGTCGTGATATTTTACGCATTAAGTATTTAGAGACGTTCGGATATACCTATGAATTAAAACGAAATAACATCCGGAATGATCTGATAATAGATGGTACATAAAATAGGTAGAAGGGTCAGACGATTGTCTGGGCTGCAAGCTAATGCATTATATTATTATAGTTGATTTTAAACGACCGGCGTCGTTCAGCCCGGTTCTATTATATGTTTTTGTGATGTGTGAAGTGAATACTGTTTGCTACAAAAAATAAGGAGAAAACACAATGTTGACTGTTGTAAAAGTATTTTTCATTCTTGGGCGAAGTAATACCCAGGTAGCTAGGCCACCGAATTAGTTCTACCGAGGATATTACGGTCATGACCTTGTCAATTTTGTCACTGTCCCTACGTGCAGATAACAATAAAAAATGTGAAGCGACAAAATATTTTACTGGTACCTAAAAAATGTAAGCACGCACTGCATTTTCTAAGACAAATCAAATAATACCAGTTGATTCTACCTTGCCCTAAGTTCTCTGTTAAATTTTAACCACACATTTACTTTAACGCGGTAATTTCAATGGTATCGAAAAAGTACACAATACAGATATAAAATTAGGTACCTACTTGTACGTTACCATCGCGACTATCTTTTACTACTACCATTGATTAAAAATACTATAGATCGCTCACTGCCGGGTGAAATCCCCTGCGTGTTCAGAGGCGTTTGCCACCATAAGCCGCTGTAGTCATATATGAGTACCGGCGTTTCACGTTAGAATCGCTAGTGGTCCCACCTACGACCCACCATAATCGTGTGTGAATTATAGACTGTGGACGGCAAACGCCGTAAACGTCATTATGCCTTATCGCGCTCTATCGGAAATAATTTCCGCGCAGCGTATTTCGTATTGCAGTGAGCGATCTATAGTATTTATAATCAATGCTACTACTCAACAAATTTACATAATTTAATCTAACTTGATAAAAAAAATAAACATGTAGGTAATTACTTTCTATGCAGTCATGGGTGCCCACTGGGGGGGGGCAAGATAAGGAACTTGCTCCCTCTGGACAAAAAATATTAAAAACTTGTAGCTCAATAAATATTAACATAATACTCGTAGTATTATTATCTTTATTAGGTATCTTACATTTGAGAATTTTTTTAATTTTACCGCCCCCCCCCCTAAAATGTTACCTACGAGCGCCAAGGTATGTAGTCATTCTAAATAGCAAAAAATATAAATGACCTAATTTACAATTATCGTCGGCCTATCTGTCTCATGTACCTACACACAATTTTATTTTTAGTTTTTACTATGAACGCGGCTCCCTTGATAATAACCGATGACACTGATAGGCACCGTGACGTATAGGTTAAAAAACACTTATGTATATATATTAATGAATGTTGATTAATACGTTAGTCATGTACACATATGTATGGCGTATTTAAAGGGAGGGTATGATGATGTATTTTGTTATATTTCACCAAGTTCCGAACTTACCTACTCATTAGACCCAATTTAGGTATCTTATATTTACTTTAACAAAGTAAGGTTCATAATAGGTACTGTGTTAGCATAGACTGAAGCTGTGGTCGTATTCGTATGATAAATAATCTAATAGCGTTTTCCAGTTGCCTGCACTAGTATAAGCCCTGTATTTTTAATATTAGTCATAATCACTTTTATAACATGAATGTGATTTACACATAATTTTACAGTGTAGTTTGTTCTACACGAGTACAAGAAATAATACACCGTCAAATTCGATGGTGTCGTTCTTATCGTTCGTGATAATACACCGGGGTAGTGTAATAACATTTACACCCGTGTAGTGCAATTAATTTATATCAATATGTGGTATTTGTTTGAGCTTACATAGTTTTATACTACTAGCTAATAAATAATATTAATAATAAAAAAAAATATGGTGTTTGTTAATGTAATGCGGGTAGAAGGGAGGAATGGGGGTGGAGCCCTCAAACGAACATAAGACTATTAAATTTTAAAATACTCCCGTAAAATGAATCTTGGATCAACCACTGCGGCCATAAGCCTCATATGCGATTAATTTGATTTGCCTAATAAATAACCCCAGAAAAAATAACCCCTGAACAATAACCCCGAAAAAACCCTAAAATAATACAATTTCAATAATATAATAATAATTTAAAACAAATTGTCAAATTTTTCAGTCACGGTAAATAATAATATTTAAAAATATATATAATATATTTAATATTAATATCTATAATAAGTCTTATAAGAAAAAATAGTTTATTCCTACAAGTATACCTATTAATTAATTTTGTTATTAATCGAAACGATATATTATATAATATTATATTTTTTGCTTATATTATAATAGACCATAACCATAACATAATACCTAACCATACACTCTGGGGAAACTGGAGTTGAACATTTTTTACAAATATATCTTGACCTAGATGTGCACTTAACATTTTGACATGTAGAAGCTTGAGTTTTTGTTGTTTTACCAGGATAATCTCCCTTAGGTTCTAGTCACTTTGTACGGTCATGCATTAAAAGTGCGAAACGCGGACAGTATTAGTACGGTCTGGTAAAAAGGTACATTGCAGAACGCGGACACTTTGTACGGTCGGGTAAAAAGGTACTTTGCAGAACGCGGACACTTTGTACTATAATATAAATAAAGTATATATTATAAATATGTATAAGTTTTATACCTAAGTAGTAACTAGTAACTATGTATAGTGTTAATTATTAAAATAGAAAAAATAAAAATAAAATTGCTATAAAATATTGTATAACAATAATAATAATAATAATAATAATCTAAATAATCAAATAATCAATAATATCATTCTATCATCAAACTACATGTAAAAATGTGTACAATATAAATATCAAAAAAATTTCAAAAAGTAGTATAATATAAAAATCGTATTAAGATGTAATAGTTTTTACTATTACAAATTTTTAGAATATTAGTTAATAAAAAATAAAAATAAAAATAGTACCTATAATATGGAAATATGTCAAATGACAAAAAAAAAAATAAAATACTGAAAAAATAGTTAAAAACTACATGTAAAGTAATCAAAAACATTGCATTTATTACATATTTTGTATTATATTATAGCTATATACAATTCTAAGTTAAACCACCTTTGACCTTATCGTTATAGGTTCAAACTTAGTGAATAGGTTTCATGGTATAGGTAATAGGTATATAGGTAATATTTATAAATATATCAACATAGATTAATAATAAAATAAAATAAAAGTTCATAAATTGTATAATAATATATATAAAAGTTTCAAGTTCTCACGAACAATGTTTTTGAAATATAGGTAGGTAACAAAAGAATTAAAATTGTTATACGTCATAAAAATATATAATTTTGTTCAAATTTGAACTTTAAATTACTACAAAAACTAGTAAAATATATTGTATACTTTTTTGATTTTTTATTTCAGAATGAAATACTTAAATACTCTTGAGAAACATTGTATTACATTTTTAAACCGTAGCTATAGAAATTGAAAATGTTAGATAGATACCTATGATTTTTTTTTAAATATTTAATTTAGCATAGGAAACAACCACTGAAGTTTTAAATTGAAGCATTATTTCGACAAGTTATAGTGTACACACACAAACTAAAAAAAAAAAAAAAACACCATTGTAGATTTAATACATTCATCACTGTTCAGAATCTAAAATTATATCATTATTATCAAAAAAAATAATTTCCAAAATCATTGAATTGAGTATGAGTTTGATATTTAATAACAACTAAAACATTAAATACAAGTATTAATGGTATAAAAACAATAATAGGTACCACTGTTATTATTTATATTGTTTTTTTTTTTTTTAATAACTTCCATAATTTTTTTTTTATTATTATTATTATTGCATACTTATTGAAATACAAAACTTAACAAGTACGATAGTTACCTATGTACGATTTGTATAAAATAAAATAACTAAAATAAATGAAGAAAAATATCATAGTGAAGTGTTATGAAACAATTTAATAAGAATACTTACTTGAAACCTCTAACAACCTACATAATACCATTTTCAATTTTTTTTTTTACTTTAAAGTTTAAATACGACTGTATTCGTTAAAATAATACGAAAAAACTCGTAATATACCGAATATATTAATTAATAGATGGTCTAATGGAGTATCTACCAAATTAAAAATCGAAATTTTGGCGTCTTTATCGCGAGTGTCTGAATGTAGTTGTTCTACCATGAAATGCGGAGAGGCGAGAACGGAAAGACCCAGTCGTTATTTAGTTATCTCTCTTACAGTCTTGCTACTTGTTGATACTACAAATGCGAGGGAATAGAGGGATGGTTAACGCGCTCTCCGACTGCTCCGTAATATTATCATTAGATATTATCTTTATTGGCTTGTGGCTACTAATGCGTCGCGTCTAGTACACGGACTTTCAGCATCAACCGGCGTAAAACACTTCATTAGACACACGTGCAGCAACGGCATTGAACTCGCAATCCCAAAGACTGACTGTTCCCATTACTACGCTTCGGCTGCATGCCGTTACTACCATTGCTACATTCCGAATTCTGAAACACGCACCGTACCGAAAACACGAGACCATTGAGACGGAAAATTAAAGTGGTTCATCTGATCACCGACGCCGTAAGTATAATATACATATTCAACTATTTTTCGTACTAACGATTGTTCTCGTTTTGCGTCGGAGTATTCGATATACTTATAGATAACATTATGTACCCTACCTATTGTGCGATTATCGTCGTGTGTAGGATATTCCATAAATAATGGCACTCACTATGAAACGGTATTGTGTATTTTTTTTTGGCGCACGACGAAAGACATCATTATCATTAGATAAATCCTAATGATATTACTATACAAAACGTGAGTTGACCATCCACTCTCCCATATTCGAATTCATTACTGTTTTAAGGATTTTATTGGGTGAAGTAAATAACTTTATATCAGCTATCTATATGTTTATAGACATATAGTATGTAGTATATAGTTGAACACTTAGATTTTCTTGTAAATCTATGTTATAGATTATGTCCCATGTTATGGGTTCCGTCATCAGTGGTATGTGTTGATTCGTTATCGATAGACAATGATTTTCCAGTGCCTATATTTGTTTATTAGGACCTGAACCGTCGATTAATAAAATGATAAACACCATATCAATTGGTATTCAGTCGTTGAAAGATAAAAATAATATTGTGTATACACTTGTAATTTAAAACAAATTCCTGTCTCACATAGTAAGCAATATACTAATTCTTAATTCCCTACTTTTAAAACCTAACTTGTTAAAATAAAAATTATGATTTATTTTTGAATTATTTGAAACCTGTATTTTCACTGTAAGTTAAAAGTTTTTCACTGTAAGGTTGTCTTGATGCTGAAAATACTGAAAAATTACAAGTTAGTTATTATAGTGTTATGTTAAAGCTGTTTAATATATAATATATTCAATTTCTATTTAACTAAAACTCAAGTTTAATAAACTTGAGACATATATGATTACTAAACTTAGTTAATCTAATTATGAATACGACGAGCCAAGTGAAATGTTAAATAATTTTTGTAGACACAAGTACATAACATTAATATAATAAAATAATATATGTTGTCTGCAATTTATTTAAAAATACATAAGATTTACATTTTAAAATTGAAAATTTATACTATTAGTTTTAAAAACAAATAAGTAGTTTAAACTGGATTATACTTTACCAACATTTTTCATTGATAGTATAATTTCAATGTTTTTTAATTTCCTTAATTATATATTAAAATAAATTTCTAAAATTCATAATTGTTCTGCTAAAAATATATTAGGATAGGATAGCTTTTCCAAAACTTATTGTCTTATGTAGGTATCAAAATCCACAGTGATCAATTAAAAATAATAACTAGTATTTCAATCAAAACTTACTATTGACATGATTATTTTATAGTATTTTAACAAAGTATTAATTTATAATATTAACGTTAGAAACCATTTCAATTTAATAAATGAAAAGTTTTAAATTTTACCAAATTTAACTGTTTTTAAAAGATGAAAATAGTTGATAAAAAAAACTTTAAAGAATTAATTTCCAAAAAAAGGCTATTCAAATTAAATCTTAAGTACCTACTTATGTGCCAATGGATTATTTTAAAATTATTTTTTTTGAAACTTAAAAATAAATTATTTTCAAGATATATTGTGTATATATTATACAAGTATTTGTAGATACAGTACCTAACAGTTAACTTTTTAATAAAATATTTCAGCTAGTCAAATATGATTTAAATAGGTTCTTATTATTAGTTTTTCTCGAAAATTGGTTACTTAAAATACCACTTAAACAATAACTTAAACCTGTTATATTTTTTAATATTGTAATATGTTTTTCTATGTTAAATTAGTTAATATATTCATTATAGAGTGATTTTTTTTCAAGTTATTAAATTGATACTATTATACTAAATTCTACAATTGCGTTTAATTTATTATTTGAATTTTTTGTTAATCCATTGGTTTACAAAATTGGTTAGTTTTGTGAGATATTTAAGTCTCATATTCTACTAACTTTATTTCAACTAATATTCTTGTATCTCAGTATAAAAGAAACTACATTTGTCAAATTAAGATAATAAGGCCAGTAAGCTTTAAAGTATACCATTTAAATTATTGGATAATACCTATTTAGTATTTGGCAAGCTGTCTCACAGTTCACCTCACAGAAGATCACAACACTGGTCATAATACTTTTCATATTAAGTAATCAATCTGATATAATTTGATCTCAATATATAAACATGAATAATCATATTAACTACTACCTACAATAGTGTAGTGTTAAATGACATAGTTTCAAAGGTAAATTAAATATCAGTAAATGGTAATTTTGTACAATTCTTTATTTAAACTTCATAACGCGGACACTATGTACGGTCTGGTAAAAATTTAAGTTTAAGAATGCAGACACTTTGTACTGTTATATTTACTTATATATATAAAGTATAATATATTATTGACTAAAAAGTTATATACCAAAGAGGTATGTAGTAAGTATATAATTTAAATTATTAAAATGTAGAAGTTAAATTTAATACAATTTATTTAAAGTATATAATTAGTTAAAATAATCATTTTTTTTTTTAATTAATTAAAAATGTGTAAAATATAAATATAAATAAAAAGTAATGTTGGACAAAAAATAAATGTCAATAACGAGAAATAGTGTTAAAGACAATTAAAACCAATATATATAATAATAATATAGGATTTAAAAATTCGATATTTGTAATTTTCTTGTTTTGGTGTTGATTACATAAACTCAATAGCTGATTATTATTTTCACCAGAATTAGAATTATGTTTTTTATGTAGCCAATTGTCATATCCGTCCAATTCTATTGCCCATAAATTTGTCAAAAAACACGTTTATTCGTTGTTCTTACTAGTTGATTAAATGAATTATTCCACCCTTCACTAAAATTATTTGTTCGGTGAGACCAGAGATTTAGACATTACCTATATGCTATTTTACATTACATAAACAGAAATACGATACTTTGGGTTGTTAAACTTAATAACATTTTTAATAGAATTTGTCTTTACTTCAGACTTGTTTATATTATATTTATATACTGTCGTATACGCCGATCGCTCGAACGTATACCAAAATAAAGTAAAACCAAAATTACGTAAAAGCGCTTTATTCGAACGTGACGTCCAATGGTGATCGAGTCACACGATCACCACCACTGACCATCTTGCTGTCTTAGCCATATCTCTTATATATTAAACTTACAATCGAATTACTATCGATTGTTTTACATTTTTCTCTTATTATGTTAAATCTATAGTTTATAGACACTATGACACTATGATAGGTATTACGTAATTGTTATTTTAACCCGATTAATTGTTAAACAAATTTATTTACATTTATTATTATTATATTTTGCTTACTATGCTAACTGCAATATAAAGTTTACTGACACTGAATTGCACAATTGTTATTTTAACCTATTTGTGTGCTTTTTTAAGTATTGCTTAATGTTATTTATTTATTGAATTACGCCGTTTTACTTATTAGTTATTATCTATAGTTCTTTTCTTAACTTAATTCTTACGTACTAACATCTCTTATTTTGATAAAAATTCATTAAGGCCTAATACAACAATACCTAATAGTACAAAGTGTCCGCGTTCAGCAATTTAACGTTTTACCTGATCGTACAGTGTCCGTGTTTCACACTTTTAATGCTTGACCGCACAAAGTGACCTAGAACCTATGATATTTAAGGTTTTAAGGTATCATGTAAATAGTTTTATAAGATAGTAACATAAAGTATATTGCTATTTATAGACAACTGAAATTTTCGATTTTTCTAAGAACTTTTTGAAGTGTCAATAAAAAATTTTGGTTGCCCAAAAAAACTTGAAAATTTAATACAAGGTTTCACATAAGTCGTTCTTATAATTGTAGTTAAAATAAGCGTTTATAATTCAAACTTTTACGAAATATGTTTTCTATAGGTTTTCCTTCAAGTAACTGTAGAGAAAGCTCGAAGCATCATTACTTTTAGGAAAAATTTTAAGTGCATTTCAATTTTAAATTTTTACGGAATTGCATAACGATAACGATTTATCCACGAACGATTTTAAATATTTGTTATTATTCAAAAAGTATAAGTCGTAGATGATTTAGCATTTTACCAGTTATTTAAATTGGCATTTTCTTTATATGATTTAATTTTCAAAATATTTCATTATTTTTAATGCTATTTATAAGCATTTGAAATATTCGTTTTTGTTTAGTTTTTTTTTTTATATTTATCGATAAAAAATTTTTGGCCGAGTCAAAATACTTGAAAATTTAATACAAAGTTCCTCATAAGTTAGTCTTATAGTGATTCAAAAATTATAAGAATACATGATATGCACAATTTTTTTTTTTTTTTTTTAGCATTTGTAGTTAAAATATTGACTAAAATTGTCAAAATCATGAATATTTGCAAATTATTTTGTAGGTAAAAATGTTGGTATAACTGGTATAAGTATAGCTCAAAGTTGAAAATTTAATACAAGATTCGCCATAAGTTTGGCTGACAAATCATCTACGTTCAGAACGTTTTTCGTATACAATAATTCCTATCGTTGGATCCAAATTTAATACATTCATTATAGTGACCTACTATACAGACATACAGTAGACACAGTAGACTCAGTAGAGCGTTACTCACTTGACCACCCTTTTTTTTTAATTTACATTATTTTGATATCAAAAATCGATCAGTAGAAATTAGGTAATTGCAACATTAGCCAGATGTGGAGGAGACGTGCTCATATCAAGCTACATTTTTGTAAATCGGTTGTAAACTCATCAGCAGTATATTATAATTCCAAAAACGTCTACTACAATCATCAGCGCTGTGAGAGAGGGGGTTGGTCAGTATATATGGTCTGTGGTACTCGCCGTTTCGGAAATACGGAATTTTTCAGTCTCTTTTCGTTCGGCGCTCCTCATATACGCGGTTATTCTTCAATACTATTTCATTTGTTCATTAACAACATATTTACGCTCTTAAATACAAACCAACTTGTGCCACATACAAGGTAAGATATTGTTCTTTTGTTTATTTAATTAAATATTTATAATAGTTTTTAATTATGTTCTCCTCGTCTTGTTCGCGTTTTTAGTGATATGATTCAATAATTAGTAATTTTCGTCGTCATCTATAGCTAATTGAAAAAAGTATACAAATATTTATATTTTGCTGTGCTTGTTATTAAATATTCTTAATAGTTAATTAATATATAATTATATTACCTATTTATATTTTTATACAGGGTGATTTTTTTATCGTTGAACACTTTGTATACAAAGTGTAAAGTGTATACAAAGTGTTCAACGATAAAAAAATCACCTAGTATATTATTATTTTATTATTAAAATAGAATAGAGCATTAATTATTATCATAGGTGGCACTTGGCTTTTATTATTAGGGGGAAGGGTAAAAACTTAAATTTAAGGTAAACTCAGAGGTATACTGTAATGCGATAATTGTCTTTTACATCAACACTATTCGGCTGTATTTCACCACCACCGAACTTAAGAGAAATATTTTTCTTTTGTTTTATTTTAGGATGATCTATTTGATATTTATCAAGCATTTCTATAACTTCATCTCACTTACAATCAAACTCATTATCTGATCTTAGACATTTTAGTACACCTATAGTACTCTGAGACTTATCATTTGCAGTATTTTCACCAAATATTTATGTTAGTGTTATCTATCTATATACAGTTTTCAAAAAATGTTGACTTTTTTGAGTTATTATTTATAGACCACTGAAATTTTCGATTTTTTGAGAAATTTTTTTTGAAGTGTCGATAAAAAATTTTTGGATGATCAAAAAATTTTGAAAATTTAATACAAGATTCCTTATGAGTTGTACTTATTGTAGCTAAAAAAATTAAAAATCGTTAGTCACAATTTTTTGTTGTAAGCGTTTATAGTTTACATTTTTACGAAATCTGTCGAAAACGCGAAAACTTGCAAGTAATTTTGAAGTTGAAAAATCATAAAAATTTTTGTGTTTATGACTAAGGATTGAAAATACAAAACTACGTTCTCCATAAATTTCCCTTCAAGTAGCTATAGAAAAAACTCGAAGCATCATTATAGAAAATATTTTAAGTGCGTTTGAATTTTAAATTTTTACGAAATAGCGTAACGTAACAATTTATCCTCAAACGATTTTAAATATTTGTTATTATTCACAAAAAATAAGTCGTAGATGCTTGAAAATTTTACCAGTTATCTAGATTGCCATTTTCTTTACATAATTTAATTTTCAAAATATTTTGAATTTTTTTGAGCTATTTTAGACGACTGAAATTTTCAATTTTTCTGAAAAATTTTTTTTGAAGTATCGATAAAAATTTTTTGGCCCAATCAAAATACTTGAAAATGTAATACTAAGTTCCTCATAAGTTATTCTTATAGTGATTTAAAAATTTTAAGAATACATATGCACAATTTTTTTTTTATTAACATTTGAAGTTCAAATATTGACAAAAATTCGTCAAAACCATGAATATTTGTAAATTATTTTGTAGGTATAATAATTATGAATTATTCATAAAAAATTTTGTACAAGTAGCTAAGAGTTGAAAATTTAATACAAGGTTTTTCATATGTTTAGCTTACAATAATTATAAAAGAACTTATTTTGGTGTACTCAGGCTATTAAAACATAAACCACCTTTTTTACCAACCACTGGAAATTATATCCTAGACTGACAAATCAACTTTGTTCAGAATCATTTTTCGTATACAATGATAACTATCATTGGATTCAAATTTAACACTCCTATAATATATAATAGTGATCCACAGCATACCTAATGTACTGCAGTGCAGAGCGATACCCACTTACCCGTTTTTTTTTTTTTATATCATATTATCTATTTATAAGCTGATAAGTATTATTTAGTTTAATTATATGAAGAAACCAAATTCAAGCGACCCAATAAGAAGTTAGATAATAATAAGAGTTATAATATACATATCTATAATTATTATTATATTTAATATACTGGATAATTTTATTTTTATTTATTTTACAATGCTACCTTGAAGTTGAGATAAGCAACTCTATACTACCTAGCCTTATAGTTTTAATCTTTGATAGTATTTATATTTTTTAAATTTAAAATTCTTTTTTATTGTATTATAAAAATAATATTTATATAATATGTGTATATATACATATATATCTTATTATCTTATTAAGTTAAACCTATTACATATAATATATATTTATGTATTTTTTTCATATAGAATTTACCCCAACTTAGTTAAATACAGACCAATTAATATTTATGTTTTTCTTTACAGATGGATGTTTGTAGACGTTTGGAATCCTTTAATAATAGGTGGAGTTTAGATTTTTTAACACCGCTTGATATGGCCATAGCTGGTTTTACTTATTCAGGCACTGAAGATAGTGTGACATGTAATAATTGCAATATAATACTTGTTGACTGGAAGCAAGGCGATAATCCATTACAAAAACATATTTATCACTCTCCAAATTGTTCATTTATTAATCCATTTGTAAGTAATTATCTAATAAATTTAATATTTTTTTTAACCTTTTTTTTTCTTTACAGACTTTAACATTTACTTCTCGTTTGAAAACTTTTCATAACTGGCCTGTTAATTTTTTAAGACCTGATAACATGGCTGAAGCTGGTTTTTGTTATTTAGGCATTAAAGATCTTGTAAAATGTATTGAATGCAAAAGCGATTTTTGTGGATGGTCACAGGAAAAAAATCCGATACAAGAGCATATTCGTAAATCTCCAGATTGTCCATTTATTAGTAAATTTGTAAGTAAATATCTAATAAATTTAATATTTTTGTAACCTTTTTATTTCTTTACAGGTTTCAACAGTTGATTGTCGCGTAGTAACTTTTCATAACTGGCCTGTTAATTTTTTAAGTGCTGACAACATGGCTGAATCTGGTTTTTATTATTCAGGCATTGAAGATCTTGTAAATTGTATTGAATGCAAAAAAGATTTTTGTGGATGGTCACAGGAAAAAAATCCGATACAAGAGCATATTCGTAAATCTCCAGATTGTCCATTTATTAGTAAATTTGTAAGTAAATATTTAATAAATTTAATATTTTTGTAATCTTTTTATTTCTTTACAGGTTTCAACAGTTATTGGTCGTGTAAAAACTTTTCATAACTGGCCTGTTGATTTTTTAAGACCTGTTAACATGGCTGAAGCTGGTTTTTATTATTTAGGCATTGAAGATCTTGTAAAATGTTTTAAATGCCTGGTATGTATTGATTCATGGCAACTAGGTGTTGTTCCAACAACTGAACATTTGCGTAACTCTCCACTATGTTCTCATGTTCTTAGACACAGAGGTAAATATCAAATAAATTTAATATTTTTATAATTTGGTATGAAAGTAAAGTAGGTAATAAATTTTGAGGTAAATACTCTGTGTTTAATAAGAGAATAATTTTTTAATTAAATAATAATTTAAATTAATTCCAACAAATTTCAATATTATTATAAATCAGATATTAGAATCAGTATCCACTTTTAATATTTTATTTGTTAATTAATTTTCTTTGAGTATTATTTTAACACAAATATATGTGAAAAACATATTATAAATATATGATTATGTAGTTTATATACGAGTTATATTATAAAATTGTTATTACTAACTTTTTTCGATTTTAATTTTAATAATAATTATAAAGTATAATTTTAAGGAAATTCTATTTTTAATATGATTTAAATAGATTTGGGTCTGATAAAATTGATTATACTTCACTTTTGCAGAATGCTTGTAATAATTTTATAATTTATTCATATTTTCAGAGATTTTTGATGTGTGTGGTCCTTTCAGCTCTGATGATATTCAAAATAATATACAGGCAAAAATGATTGATGATTTGTTAGATTCTGCAGGAATTGTAGTAAAATTAAAACATGTTATGAATGAATATGGACACATGGCCTCCATCAAAGCACGCTTGGAAACGTTTGCTAGATGTGTGAGAACATTTAAACAAGATATTAATACTTTGTGTGAAGCTGGGTTTTTTTATTCTGGTAAAATCATAATAATATTTATTATAATAATTTATTTTTGATTTAAATGTTTATTATGTTTTTAGGCAATGGTCAAACTGATTATGTGACTTGTTTCTTCTGTACTGAAACTTTAAGTGAGTGGAAAGATTCCGATGAACCATGGATAGAACATGTAAAATGGTCGAGAACTTGTGCTTATGTAATATTGAATAAAGGCAAAAACTTTGTGGACCAAGTGCTTGGTGTGGATAATCACAACACAGAATGCAACCAACTTGTAATTAAATAATTTTATTGTTTTAGAAACAGTATTAAAAATTTAACTTATATTTTATTTTTAGGAGTTATTTAACTTAATTGCTCAACGGGAAAATACTTATATTCTTGGAACTACGATGAAAATACAAACACTGAAAAAGTATGTTTTGTTGTATACTGATATAACTAGTTTTACATATTTCTTTTTTTGGCACTAATTTTTTTTTTTTTTTTTTTGATAGACAAATTAATAGGTTACATTCTCCCAAATCTTTAATTGGTAAAAACCAGCTGTGTCTTTCTCAAATGCCGAATCCTAATTCTGTGCCAGATTGTATGGAATGCAAGATTTGCTATAAGGAAGAAATTAAAGTGATTTTTGTTCCTTGCGGTCATGCAGTTGCCTGCATAGAATGTGCGTTAACACTCAAACAGTGTGCTGTATGTAGATATCCATTCTCAAAATTAATCAGAATATACTTATCTATGGATAAAGAAAATTATGAAGACCTCAAACTGCAACCGTGTGGTTCCAAAATGTCTACCAGTAATAAATTAAATCCGATGATTTGCAAAACTTGTCATAATGAAGATATGTCAGCAGTATTTTTACCCTGTAGACATGTCTATAATTGTATCAAATGTGCAGAAGAAATGGATGAGTGCCCTATATGTAAGGAAAATGTATTTTCCTTTATACAGTTTTTCTTATAAACACAACACATAGATATATCCTTAGTGTTAGATGGTACGGCGTATAAAAAAATAATGTAATATAATTTTAAAACTGTTAAAAAATATATATTAATTTTAGATAAGTGTATCAATGCTAGTGGTTGGGAAACTACTGTTTTTTTGTAGCACGCTAACGCTACTGCTACTCTCCTCAAAAAAGTAGCTCTCTTACTATAAAGCTACTTTTTTTTAAATGAAGCGCACTATTTTTTCGCTACATTTTTTTTTTTTTAATTTTCTTGATTTATTTAGATATTCGCTTGAGTACTTGGTCATTATTTGTTAATGCCTATCATTATTTTCTTATAATTTTAGAAGGTAGGTTTATTTAATGTATTTCATGTAGTTTTGTAACTAAACTCAACAAAAAAAACGTAATTGCAAATTGTAGTTTGTACTGATTTGAAATTTGGTCACTGAGAGGGAAGATTTGAGTAAGTAAGGTGATTAGTGATTGTTGATTTCAAACAATTGTGATGTGTTAAACATTTTTTAAAAAAAAAGTTTATGACAAACATTTTTTGTCTATGCAGTATGCATAATCATAAACTCATGACAAATAAATAAAACAAAATCTGTAATCTATGATTAGTACGGTCAGGGTTAGGTTAGGTTAGGGAAAAATTCAAAAATATACTCATTTTATTGTAAAAATAAACATACATTATAGTATTTTAATTATCATGAAATAGCGATAAAATAATGACAATTTTCAGTACACTAACCGTAAATTTCCAGCGCACTATAGAATTTCGCTACATTGTGTGTATTATAGCTATGCTATGTTAATTGCTACAAATAACGTAGCGCCGCTAAAATTAGCACGCTACTCCCGACCACTGATTAATGCATTGACAAATCATTTTATATAACTAATTTTTTTTTCTTTATTTTTAAGTACAACACATGGGCATATCCTTAGTGTTAGATGGTACACCGGTACGGTATATAAAAAAATAATGTAATATTATTTTAAAACTGTTAAAAAATATATATTAATTTTAAATAAGTGTATTAATGCATTGACAAATCATTTTATATAACTTATTTTTTTTGTTTTATTTTTAAGTATAACATCAATGTTGTACACTTTTGTACCACATGTTTTACCATTTCATTTTAGTTTTTTTATGTGAAATTGAATATACTATGTCCATCTATTGTATCTATATTTTATGATTAAATAAACTTTATTAACTATATGGAAACAATTTTTATTTTTAAGCATTTGAATTTTAAATTTTAACATTTAAGATAAGGGTTCTTATAAATAGTTCATACTGAAATAAAAAAAAAAAATCTTAAAAAATGTTTAACAGTGTTAATAAAATTGTTGTATAAACATTTGAAGTTAAAGGTAACTTTTTAATTGTTTTCATTTATAAAACTCAAAGAATTTTTTTTTTTCGATAATTACATCTCTAATCACTTTATTATAAAATCCGATTTCGTTGTTGTGAAAAATGCAAAATCCCGTTAGGTGACGTTTTGTTATAATTAAAATATAACAATAATTCAAATTTATTTGAATAAATAAAACAAAAACATTAATAAATATATAAAATTATAATGTTTAGGTATCTATATAATATGTGTATTTGATAATCTTAAGTTCAATAAGAGATGTCACATCCGCATTTTTGAATCATTACTAGTTCGATTGTATTTCTAATGCTATGAAGTCGTTAATGATTGTAGACTCATACCTAATCTGTTTTTTTTTTTTTAATATAATGAAATATGAAAATTAAATTGAAGATTATAACATTTATAACTTTATTTTAACAAGGTTGAGAGTTATGGAAATGACTATTGCACATCATTTATTTTTAAAAACAGGCATATCTTGATGTTTGACACAAATTTTTCGATTTACATGAAGAAAAACCTTGTCCAACTGTTGTGACTGCCACAGTCTCACGAACAGTTAGCTCTTTGTCTAACAACCTCATCAGATGATAAAAATTACTCTTATTAGTTTAAGCAATCTCCTCCATCATTTTTATATCATCCTTCAATCATCCTATGTCCCAAGCTTATAGACATAAACATACAATATTTGGTGGATCTGTAGACCCTCTATTGACTTTTGTAACAGCTATTACCATACAATTGTATTAGAAAATAATTTCCAAAATTTCTGTGGGCTTTATACTAAAATAATTTTTGTTAGTTCGTTTTTTATTGGTTTATATTAATAAAATAATAAAAATTATAACTTTTTAAAGTCTATATTTTATAAGGTTGTTTATACAAAAGCCACTATTTTGAGCGTATACATCATTAAAGCCTATATGAAGCCTTATCATTATTCTGTACTAATTTGTCATTAGTGGCATTTAATATTGTCATAAATATAACAATAAAGCGGGCAAGTGGATTCCGCTCTGCTGTACCTACATTAAGTGCTGTGTAGATCACTATTATATATTATAGGAGGGTTAAATTTGAATCCAATGATAGGTATCATTGTATACGAAAAACGATTCTAAACGAAGATGATTTGCCAGTGGTTGGTGAAAAAGGTGGTTTATGTTTTAATGGCCTGAATACATCAAAATTTAAGTTTTTTTATAATTATTTTTAGCTAAACTTATGGAAAATCTTGTATTAAATTTTCAACTCTATACAAAAATACAAAAATTTTTATGAATTATACCTACAAAATAATTTGCAAATATTTATGTTTTTGACGAATTTTTGTCAGTATTTGAACTTCAAAAGCTAATAAAAAAAAATTGTGCCTATGTATTCTTATAATTTTTAAATCACTATAAGAATAATTTATGAGGAACTTTGCATTAAATTTTCAAGTATTTTAAAAGAACCAAAAGAATTTTATCGACACTTCAAAAATATTTTTTCAGAAAAATTGAAAATTTCAGTTGTCTATAAATAGCTCAAAAAAGTCAAAATATTTTGAAATTTAAATCACGTAAAG
>VUJU01000379.1:21225-113658 GCA_009835225.1 Aphis craccivora
TTTTTTTTTCATGTCACGTATCCGAGAGAAGTAGCCGTTGCCTACCGGTCTCTAAATATATATTATTGTGCACGCATTTATATTATTATTATAACGAACTCGATTTTCTTCCACGGTAGTACCTATAGTTGCACCATGCTGCATTCGCGAACCGTACACCGCGCCAGACGACCAAATACATTTTAGGTATGTCGTCAACCTAACCTAACGTCATTATACCTATATATTATGTACACGTACATGTGCGTATTATGCGCATAAGTTTATATTGCGGTTATTTTAATTATCCGTGTTTAAGAGATGGGTGTGTACCTATTACTCGTGTTTTAGGCACAGGCACGCGGCGGCTACTGCGATAGAATGCGTAAAGCGTAAAAACAATATAATATATGTATTTACTAAGTTATATATTATATACTTTATGAAGCGTATGACACCGTTGTACACGACGATGAGTTTTGCTTAAGTTATTTTTTTCCCCTGTTGTGTTCTATCTTTGAATTATTAGGATACTTACGCCCTTATACGTCCTCAATAAATTCATATTAATATTCCTGTTTCACCAAAATAATATCGAGTATTGAATTGTTTATGCCACAGTCCGTTCCACTAAAAATTAAAAAGGCTCTATTCCAATAACCTAACTTAACCTCAACGGTTAGGAAGTCAACAATTTTACTTTTTAAGTAGTGTCAAGTAAAACAATTTAAAATGATGAGTAATGTATTTGGTTTTATTTTGTTAAAACAGTTTATTTTAGTAAGAATTTTTTTTTAATAGAATCCATAATTTATTTGAATTATATACCTGTATTATTATAACATTTTATAAAATATTTCAATACCTTCAAAATATTATGTTTTTTTTTTTTTATATATAAACCAATAATTTACTTACGTACCTATATATCTTTTATTTTAATAAAATATAATAACTACTATATATGCGTTTTCTTTGCTTAATAATTAGAATTAATATTTAACCTTTAGTAATGCTGTAATAAATATTTTGTTAATAAATTTAATGGTTAATTATGAATTAAATATATTTCTGATAGTTATGCAATTTTTGAATTTATGACAAACATTTCATTTTAAATTATTTTTTACCTATACTATGTTTCTTGCAGATAAAATTTAACGGTAGCGTTTTTTAAAAAAAAAGAAAAAAAATAATTTTGAAGAAAACGGAAACGGAATTTTTTATGTTTGGCTGAATGGGCTATGGAGTATGGGTACCTACTACCTAATGCTAGGAACTAGTTTTTTAGCGGAAAATGTCTGTTTAGTGTTTTCATCATTAGTATACGACTATCAGTCTTGATGAGAATTTCATTTTTAATTACATACTATTTCGCCTTTCGCAATAAAGCACTGTCCAAATGATATGAAATTATACACTCTTAAATCGTCGAAAATAGTAATTGGATCGTAATCAGAATAACGGGTTTCTCATTTTTAACGATTACATTTTAGCTTAATTAATATAAAACTTTTTATTGGATTTACAATTATATCATGGTAATTTAATACCAATAAGAATATTAATGCAATCGATTTAAATATTTAATCGATATTAGGACTTTTTAAATTGAAACATTTAAACAAAAACTAAAAGCTTTACAGTTTTATCGTTGTAAGTTTAAAATTTGACTTATTCTGTTATTAACATCGATTTATCTCAAATTTCACTATCTAACTTTGTTTGTTTTTAATTATTTATAGATTTGTTAGATGGAATGAAAATTAATTTTTTTTTTTATGACACTAAAACTCAAGGCAATAAATATTTTTTTATTTTTGTAAGACTTCGAAATATCTAAAGTTATTAGCTTACATAAGCGCTCATGGACAATATAATTAGATTATTTTTAATATAAATTAATATTATCATTTATAAAAAAAATATACACACCTATCATTAGTAATTTTAAAATTGAAATAAGTATAATTGTATTGTCTACGTTGAGTACCTATACCTGCTTTATAATAATTAAATTATTATTCTCTATACATAATAATATATTTTCAAATAATTTGTTGTTTCAAAACTTACAATTCATATTATATTCTCAACATGTACCCTTCATTTTTAAAGAAATTTCACGTAATAACGTATGCTTTTATATTTACAGATCAAGAAAGTGTTAGTTGAAGTGGAAAAAAAATATTGTAAATTAAATCAAACAAAACAAATTTTCAATCAAACATAGATTTTTTTTAGTAAATTAAATTAAGCTAAAGAGTAATGTATTTGATATGTGTATATGTATAAAATTATGAATACTAAATACGCAATCGATCTTACCAATTTACCATAAACCATAACATATTATAATAATATAGTACTGGTATGTTGTATTTTTTTCAGTATAGTTGAATGTACTTTTGTGCACTTTGGATTGCTACCAAAAATAAGAATACCAAACTGACAAGTATGGTGTACAAGCACCTCTGTCTACATCAATTAAATTATTTAATTCGAGATGGCCAGCCGAGTGTAATATATTATGAATTTGGCAAAATTAAGTCGTGTTAGTTTCGTATTTATCACAGCAGTGGTTATGTATAAAATCATAAACGAAATTGTAATAATAAGCTTACAGACCGCATGTCATTATAATATTATTATTATTATTCGTGAGATGCTGACTGAAGCGCGGACGCCCTGGGACGACATTATGTGTTGTATAATTTTAGTACGTCCGTTTCTCGGTCTGACTCGTCAATAAACTACATACGACGTCGGTGAGGTACGCTAGTGGGGTTTCTTTAACACCGACCAGTGACCCAATCCGAGTTTTTTGAAGCGATGGTAAAACATAAAATAAAAAAAAACAAACAGCACAAAGACACGTAAGCATATTATCACAAAAAAAAAAAAAAATGAGTTTTAATTATTAAAAATCGTCGAGTTTTGTCGTGGTTTATATACGTTGCAGCTACCACCCGCCGCGAACGTTCGGAAAGGTGTCGACAAAAATTTCCTGTTTCAGAATAACGCACACCGAATAAAGTAAATAATTGTTTTTTCATATTTATTATAGTCGTTATTTTAAATGGCTTTTGGGTGCTTTTCATGATTTCATATTATATACTATATACTGGTTTTATATTTGTATGTATATTTTATAGTGTCATATTTTGTATTTCTAGTGGAATTCAAAGAATTATAGCGACATTTCACGCCTATGTACCGGCTCAAGATAGATAGTCGAATGATGCTCGATAGTCAGCACCAACATTTCAAAAAAAAAAAAATAAAAATAAATAAATACAATAACCCGCAAAATTAGTGTTTTAATGCTTATTGTATATATCACTTGTTAAATATTTTTATATCATCAATATCACAAATAAATAAAATGAAAGACTGGATGTAATAAATATTATATTTTAATTACGTTAGTATATAAAGAATATTATGTAAATAATTAACATGCATTAAATCATGATTTATTCTAAATATTATGTTATATTTTAAGATTTAAATATCGAAGAATATAATATTAACAATTAGTTCAATAACAGATTTATTTTATTAAAACCCATTCGTTATTTATTTTATTTATTTGCTTGTTTATTTTAAAAGCCAACATCTAAGAATAGATAATACGATATTAATGATACTATAATAGGTATCTATATTATAATAACGATATTGATTTATTTAGCGATAAGAAACTTCAAAAACTTAACCTTGTTATCTAATAAAATAAAAACCAAATTGAAATAATTATGGTAGGTAGCTGTTTTTAGATAAAAATGGTAATTTCTTAATTTGATTACTTATTTATTTTTTACTGGCTTCTCAATTATTATTTCTTTTATTAGTTTATTATACCAAAAAGTAATAAAACCAATTGCCTATATCCAAATTCCAAATATATACAATATAATGCACATCAATATCAATAGCTATAATGTCTAAACCTGTTCAGTGACTTTTTTTTTAATCACCTACTATAACCTTCTGTTCGACGCACCTATAAAATGAATAAAGGTCCGTTTAAAACAGTAGTAAAATACTTAACATAATAATCAATAAAACTTCTGGCGTCAGTGAATTTGATAAAACACAAAGAAAGGAGTTACTTTTAGTTTTTTAATATTTGTGTATCTAAATTATTGGAAATACAAGTTTCAAGAAAAGGGAAGATGAATTTTATTGTTTTACTAATTTAAAACGAGATGGTCGAATTGCACGTTTTACTTAAAATAAATTATCGACTTGTATTTGGGTTAAAAAATCTGATGGTTGAACTGCACTCAGATAAAAAGCAGATAATTGTCGAACTGCACCCACACAAAAAAAAAGGTTTCAATGAAGTATTTGAAAAATAAACTAAATAATAAAACGTTAAATAATAACGAACGTTACGACGTATTTAATGGCTTTATATTAGTTCGCGGATGTAATTTAGATAACGACAATAATTTTTCAATGCGAGTTAATAAATTACCATGAAGAATCACCTAATTTATACCTAAAATTATTTTAAATTTAGTAAAGAAAAAATAAGCTAATCAAAGTATTACATTTATATAAACCACAAAAAATGATAAGATAAGAAATTATTAACGCTCCTGTAAAATCAATATAATTAATAAATCATAATGACAAAAATCAAGTATGAAAACATAATATATATATATATATATACCTTATACCTATATATCATGAAAACCTCTTAATAACCTATATAGCACTGTATCCAAATATATCCAAATATATTTATATTTATTGATGTTTTAACACAATTACAAATAAATATTAATACTTTAATGCAGAATATTGATACAAGACTAACAATAGACGGTGCCAGTAAAATAAACGAAATTGAAAAATACATAAACTTAATGCTCAAAAATACAGTTAGTTCTTGAATTTAGTTTGTTAAAAATTACTACGAAAAACAACATTTAAAAAAATGCTTAAAAAAAAAATATTTTACATTATTATTATGACACATACATATAAATATTAGCAGAATTATATGTATAAAAAATTAATTTTTAACCACGACAATGATTAAAATTATCATTCTTAAGCCTGTAAATGGGAAGGGAAATTAGTGTTTTCTAAAGTTTAAACCCCTTGAAATGTAGGTATGATATATCTTTGTCGAAATATGTAAATTTTTTTAGTTTAAGTGAAATTCGATTATTACCTACTTGTTTTTTTTCCTTTAGTAAAGTTTGATTAAAATAAGCGAATATTTTTTACAAAATTTGAAATGCATTGCTTATTAAACCGAAAATTTAAAAAAAATTAATTACTAAATAATATTTTGTCAAGTAGAAGTACCTATTATAAAAATAATTTTGTTGGCATTAAAATATAATAACTGAAATAAAGATAAGATGAATATAATTGATTACGATAAACGTTTGTGTATACACATAATCTTAGTTCATCTTGGTTATCACTTTATCAGTCAGTTATCGTCATATCACTCAGTTACGTCTTTTGTTGTTTAGTTCGTAAGGCTGGTGTTACATACTTGCGGAATATCCGCAGCGGACTTTCCGCGGCGGAATTTTCGCAATATCGAAATTCATATATTTTAATATTTAAATACTACTGGACACATTACAGCGGAATTTCCGCACGGAAAAAATAAAATCGCTATATGTCGCGTTTATTCCGCCGCGGATATTCCGCAAGTGGCAAGTGTGACACCGGCCTAAATCGCGAATATGCCGAAAATAAGTATAGTTGGATTTGCAACAAATTTCGAAAGTAGATTTCTTCAGCAAACAAAGACTTTCACTTCTTAAAAATAGTATTTTGCAACCCTTGAGGAAAATCTATTTGTAATTTTGAAAATACAATAAGTATTATTCAGAAATATTAAAACTTAAAAAAAAAAATATTTAAGTTTAAAATTTTTTTTTCATTAAGTATTTAAGTAATTAATTGTTTGTTAATAAATTATTTATTTTTTATAATCAATTAATTTATGAATTTGAAATAAATAAAATAGAATTCTTGCATATTTGTTGCATATTTTTCATGTTTTTTACTGCATAATATAGCATATTACGATACTTTTTAGTGCATAAAAATCATAGCTCTAATTATAAGTTATAACCCATAAGAAATTCATCTAAAATCAAATATTGAGAATAACAAGATTAACTATAGTTTGTTCAATTTATATGAAGTATTCGTTTAATTGATCTTCAATTATCTGAATATTAATAAATCACGTCAATGTTAAATGTATTGAAAATTGTTGTGATGTAAACATTTTTTATACGACCGTCGACCAGACAATATTCTGTTAAGGTCACATAATATTCAAACAAGTCTTCTTATTATTTTATCAATGTAATTTATAATTATTAAGTAGGTATACACTAATATTCACTGTCAGTATAATTATTTTTATAATTTAAATTCAAGAAAATAACAAGAAATTCATTGACGTCAGTTTGCAATCTTTTGATAGTAATTTCGTAAAAATATAATTAATTTTAGTTTACTAAGATAAAAAAATATCATCGGAATACAATCTAAAATAGGGTTCATTATAACGCAACAGATAACACTGTTTTTGAAACTCTTTAAATCGATAATAATATTTTAATAAAACATACGTTTATAATAATATTAAGACAATACCCATATATTTTACATAGTGTATTACGGTATAGTAACTATAACTTATAGATAACCACTAAATAGGTCATTTGATGATTGCCTGAATGAAATATATTGCTTTTCTTCGATGCAGGTGTCTTTCAAAGAAAATTTCTGGATTTCTGGGGACGTACTCAGTAGTAGTAGAGTGCGTAAACAACAACGTCGCGTAATGATTGCGTTGTAGGTACTATTTTGTAGCACATTTTTTTTCTTACTGTTAATAGGACGCCACACGCGCATACCGCATATGTACTGTCTCCGTCTTACAGCCATACAAATTTGCATTCAATAGTACTGACTTTAATATTAGAGGCAAATAATTAGACTAAATTGATTAACGTCAACGGTTAAAACGTTATCTGTGCTTAAGCATTAATTTTTTTTCTCGATATTTTAAATTTTAAGCTAGATAGAAGCATTTTTAATGTGTAGTATTTACTATATTCAAATGTATACTCAATAATCTTATCGATAAATTCTCGTATTAAATTACAGCACTTTTTTAGTTCTACTGAACGCTGTGTGTTGCAATATTTGTAGGACGGAGACAACGCAATCCTATTATGTATCCTCTTAAAACTCTATTTATTCAACTTTTCCTTCGTCACTGTACCGCAGTGTCGTCGAAGTCTGCACCGTAATTGTCACTGCTCTACAATATTATGATGGTAAACACACATATATACACACAATACATATTATATAATATATTATTATTATGATACAGTCGAGTGCAGCAGCAATTGTCGTGGACCGTATAATATCATCGTAGGACGTTTCGTTTAATATGTTCATACTATATAAGTTTATATATAACGAAACGCGCATAACACCAGCATAAGGTCGGTGGAAAACGACGTGATCGCGAGTCATTGAACAAATGCCGCCGTCGCCACCGCCCACTGCATGTATAACGTCTCAATTTTCCCGTTCCGCGGACATTTGCGCTAATTTCATTATTCCCGGGGCGTTTTTGTCCTGTACTCGCCGCACGCACACACGCGTAACACACGTAGGTACGCGTATAACGACCGTATACACACACACGAGCGTGTTGTGTGCGTGCGTGAGTATTGTCTACGGACTTTACGAGCCGTGAATAATGCGCCGCTGTTGTGGAGGCGACGTAAATTAAAGAGCGTTTTATCCGGTTTAGAGGGACTATTGCCGCCGCCACCGCTGTCGTCGTCTCTGTATAAACGCGACGATAATATATATATATATGTGTGTGTGTGTGTGTGTGTGTGTGTGTGTGTGTGTTTATAATACCATACCGCCGCGTACATAAAAAGAAACAATGCGAGGAAAAAAAGAACCCCGTTGGATTAATTAATTAAAAACTCTTAGTACCAACCTAATTTGATTACCGGTTTTTATTTCGTCCGGTCCGTCCCTCTTACTCACTTTCCGTATAATATAATATTATTAGTTATACCTATTACCGTGTACGCGACGTCCGAGAGGCGATTTAATCGAGTTGTGCCGCGAAACGCGTGGACATCTGCTCCTCGACTATACGGATGTACACGCGACGGCCGTCCGGGTACCGATAAATAATTGATAATTATGATATCGCTCGTTCGCCGCATTCGGCGCCTTAAACGTGAGAAAACAGAGAGTGGTGCTGCTGCGGCGGTCCAAGGGACGTCGGAACTCGATCGTCATCTACACTTGGCGCGAAAGATTTCCCGCGTGTCCGCGACGTCATTTCGGATACGCGGCGAGTCGAAAGTTTGACGGACGAAACGAAACGAACTGATTTTAAATATTGTTATTCCGCGCGGTCTGAAAACGTTAGATCGGAGACCACCCGCGATTGTTTTTGTACGAGTATAACTGCATGCAGGTCAGGACGATAGCACGTGAACGAATTATTGGCTTTCGCGATATTATTTTTTCATCGACGTGTAGGTACAATGGATATTTTTTGAATGCACCAGCGAGATTGTACCTGTTTACTTTCAAGTTTGATTTGAGGCCAAACGCTGTTGTAAAGTTTGACGTGTAATCGATTCGGCCGATGTGAACTGCAATTATTGACGTAGGTATTTATGTGTATAGGTATGTGTGTGTGTATGTGGACGCGCGGGAAATCGGAAGCGAAACAAAACTGTAATATTAAATGCTGCTAACAGAATTATTTATGGCGGTTCGTGTGGTTCGAAACTCACGAGTGCAAAAACTATTACAGCGTTTTCACTCGACACGAAATATAATATATAGTATTAATAATTGATAAATATTATAGTATATGTTGCGTTCGCGTTTTTATTTCAAAACCTTTTAGCAATGTAATATTATATACACTCATAAAATATTTGATTTATTCCATTCGATCTATAAAATATAAATAGTAATAATATATAGGTACTACGTGTGAATTTGTATCTAAGTAGCAATAGTATAGGTAAGTACCTAAGTATTAACGTGTAATAATAACGGCGTTGGACACTTTTATGTGGATAATCGCAAGCGTGCACAGTGCGCGTGCGTTATTATAATATAATATAGTCTTATATACATTATATTTTTATTACGAATATAATATATTATTATGTGTGCATTGTGCATACGATTATTATTACACCGCATAAAATGATGTTATTATATCCTGACACGACGAAAGGAGATATATGTATATGTACATTGCCCATAATATATGCGTCGTCGTCCTCCGCGTGTTATGATGTTGTACAGCGAATGTTATGATATCTGAAAATAAGACCGTTAAAGATCCGCAAATTTCCTACGCTATATTATAAACTATTCGAGTGTGGCACGATAATTTATTATAAAAATAGTACGATTTCTGTAATATTATTTTATATTATATTATGTTGTATAATATGAATAATAATATATTATCATATACGCGCGTTGTATATATATATATATATTATATATATACCTATATAAAAGTAGATATAATGTATGTGAGAAAACGCAAATTAGTTTCGACCAGTGTCGAGAGTGTGCAAACACCACTGCCGATTTGAATAACACCGAAGGACCGCGTGATGCTAACTGGAACGTCGAGCGTAAATTACCGTCAATAATTTATTACCCGGTCCCAGCTGTATATCGATGCGAAGCGTATAGTTACACCTAACCTTATCGGCGTACAACCGGCCGTAAAGTACGTCGTTGTCACTTTAAAGTTTGATATTAAATCAAAAGGATTATTAAAATAATTGAACAAGCACAATAATCTTTGACGTGAATAAAATATAAATGTAGATAAATTTAATATATTATTATATGCATTTATGCGTGTGACGATTTTACAAAATGTACCTACTATTTTGCTAAGCACTCAACGTCCATGAGATATGAGTCACTATTGGTCGACACCTATAGGTAATAATACCCATAATAATGGATTTCTTGCATCGTCTGTTCTCGTACTAACACCTCCAATATTTTCTTAGATGTACCTCTTAAAATTTTCCTATCTATTTCATATTTTGAGTTCTGAATGGAAATTAGTAGTTAAATAATACGTAGATACCTACCTACTCGTATTATTCAGATATTAAGATATTTACAGACATCGGTTTAATAAATTGACCATAATATAATAAATAATAAATATATAATATAATATAATAATATAATAAATAATAATACTATGGACTATCTTTAACTATATATTCAAATCATTTTTTTTTCAGTAAACCAAACGCTACTATAGTGACACACACTGTATATCGTACTTAGATTGGAGGTACCTATATATATATAGTATTATATACAATACAAAACGACTGTCCGTGTCGTGTCCGAGCGACGACGCGTACACAATATTTATGTCATCGGTGTGGCACGACTGACAGCGCGTGGTCCTTGCCAAAGTGCCCAAGGACTCGGTCTACGGTATTACACACTTATATTACATATCACACGCCGCACCGGTGTCGGTGTATATGTTATAAATTATTATAATAAAATGTGTACACATATTAATAATTCAATTCAATTAGATCGAGGAGTCGAGATTAGATAGGTATATGAAACGTATGAATCGTACATGATATCTCGGCGTTACGCAAAACGGATAAAAAGAGTAAAAAAAGGCTCCCCGCAAGTCTACGCGCGGTGCATGTTTTATATTTATTATTTTTTTTTAATATTATTATTATACACGTATTTTACACGCCGCCGCTCCCATTGTGCCCGCGCAAATGACGTAATAATACATATACGAGACCAACGCTATATCACCGTGTATAATATGCCTTTTTACATATACGCGTATACATATATATATACATATTTATAAATGTAAGTACGACGTTTTGTCTAACCTGCAATGCGGCCGCGCACACGGTCGAGCTCGCGACGATTACGACTAAAAATATATAATACATCTCTATTAAAACATCTGCCGTTTATTTTTCGTGTAATATGTGTTTTACACAAGTGCTGTACCCGCGCGCGTATCGTAATAATATTATATTATTACGCCTGTGAAATATCTATGATACCAGTAAGCATTAGGTACCATTATACGATTACAATATTGTTATATTGACGATTAGGGGGCCGATTGACTTACACGCGTTGTCGGAGTGCCGCGGCCGTCACGACGATGAACATTTGATTATTATTTATTTCCATTATTATTGAGACTGGACGTCGGTACGTCACGCTCATAAAATCGATTAAACCGATGTCGTAACAATAATATGACTGTAATATACCCGTTTATAAGCGTATAAGTACGCGTAATAACGAGTACCTCGTCTATCTGCCTACGCGTGATTTTTGGAGAAAAAAAATGAAAAACATAGCCATAACAGCACGGCGGTCGGTGGTACAACTTCGAAACACAGCACATTCTATATACTGGTATCAAATACACATCATAAACTTATGCATTACTCTAGGTCACCTCGAGACTTCCAGAGATTTTAATATTCTAAACGTGTCTTCTCAAATTTATAGACTTCTAAGCGCGTGTCGTTGCGACATAAAAGTATGAGTAATTTTCTTATAAATAATAATATCGAATACTGGTATACAATTATCATATTACTATCTATAATAAATAAATAAATAAATACAATTCTTGACCTACACAAGAACAAATTCATTATAATGTCAAAGAGAAAGTATAAATCAATGGTTTGAATGCTTTATTATCGTGGGAAATAACTGAATTGAACTGACGGATTGTGGAATGCAACATATTTGAAGTTAAATTTTAGAATTTACTTTGATATTATTCTTTGGTTACAATGGAATATTTCGGTAGATTTCATATGTATTTTTTGAATTATTCCAAGGTTTTGTGAAATTCTTTGGAACTATTCCTATTAGGTAGGTACTAGTTATCTCCTCATTTAAATTGTTTGCTCAAACGATCTAGTGAATTCTATGACTACGAATAAAATTATAAAAATATTTTATCATTCCAATTATAAGTATATAGGTACAGAAATCGAACAAAAAATGCTTATTTGATATGAATAATGGTATTTATAGTTAATAATTAAATAAAACACAATAGATACATGTAACTTAATGTAAGTTGATGTCTTTAAATAATAACACAAAATACTGCAATATGCTTATTTCAATATTTTAAAGTGTATTTTATTTGTTCACTTGCCAAAGTATACATAATGAATTATTGGATTACACGCGAATCGTGCTGTACGCCATAAATAATTTATACTATATTTCTATAGTAGAATAGTTACTTCTACTAATTTTGAAATATTATATAATTCTACACTACTTTTTTATTTGTAATACATCCTATATGTATCGTCAATTGTCAAATGTCAGTAATAAATCTAACATTTAAAAACAATTATAACAAATTAAAACAAAATATTTAACATTATTGAAACAAAAAATTAAACAAATTACCGTATCTTTGTTTATCTTTGTAATATAGATAAATAATATATACAACTCCGTATAAGGTTGAATTAAAAAAAATAATTTATACGACTTGATTATAGCATGATTTTAACATAAAGTCATTTGAAATTGTGTTATATAAATTGTTCGAAATTAATCGAAATTAATCAATGGACATTTAATTAAAATTTAGAATAATATTGGATGGCTAATAATTTTGTTGTAACATAATATTATATTAGAGTTAAAAAATCAAAAAAAATAATATATCTGCATTACGGTACTACGAGAAAGAATGTTAATAATTAAAATTAATAAATAGTGTTTACATTATGATTTTCCACAATTTTTTTTTTTTATGTAGGTGTTAAAACCATCTCATTGTATGCGGTATTTATATTTATTACCCGTGTTGGAAATTAGTATTAATATTTTATGAATATATTTAGCTACTTTGTTTTTAATACATATTAACGTTAGAACACTGCATAAACACAAACAACCGTTAGACAATAAATTGTCCATAAATACGATTGTAAACAACAGCTTTAGATTTTAAGTGCTGACAAGAAAAAAATAGCAAAAATGATTTTACTCTCGTACATTATAACATAATATGCATACATTTCTTATAGTACCTATAAATTATACAAATATTGTACTATAATATATTACACTACAATAATTAAAGAGGTTTCGTATTTTTCGTTTATAAAATATAAAAATCTATTAGGTACAAGTATTTACACATTCAGAATAATCTTTTTAACAAGGCTTCCACACTTACTTATACTTTTCATATTATATATGTAACCTACTGCGAGATTCGTGGATAGTAAACAACGCAATCGGAAACTAAACTTTCATGATCGGTTAAAAAAAAAATAATAATAACATTTTGTTATTGACAACGAATTCATTAATCGCGACCGTGAATCGTTTAATTTCTATGTACACGTTTATAATGCGCTGTACATATACATATGTATATTGTATATTATATGTATATATACATAACGTATGACGACGAAGAGTCGGGATTTCAAAGGGTCTTTAATACCTTATAGACATTATTACTTACTAAAATAAATTATGAAAAAAAAAAATCAACCCTCCTTTATTACAATATTATATTTTACATTGGGCATACGACATATAAATGAGTATAAAATAAATATGAGTAGCGCATAGCGTGTTTGAAATTATATTACCTACCTACTGCTTTTCTTAATGAAACGCGCGGTATAGATACCTATATATACCTATACATTATATCGTTATTATTACTCTGTGTCCGATACGATCGGTAAACGCGACGACGATGTTCACTTATTGCAGTACAACATTATATACGTTTATAATACGTATCGAATTATAATCGTCTTTTTCGGTCTATAGCACCACGCATTTCACCGTACATTAATGTACGTATAATACGGGTACCCGACAACGACGGTAATAATTATTATTTTATTACCATATTCCACACACATCACAGCGTATAATATTGGCGGTCGTTCCCTTCACGTGTATATTTATGTAATGTAAAAGCGGTACCTACCGTCGTCGTCGCGGTCGTTACGATACACGTCGGTACGTGTGTCGTTGTACCTACAAAGTATAATATTATTTTAAACAGGCAAGTACGGTGTAATATTATATATATATATATATATATATATATATATATATAATATATATTATACTAAACGAGGCGACGGCGATGTGTACACGTCGCGTTTTGTTTTAATGTCGACTCCCGGGCGGGTGAGACGAGACGCATATAATATAAAATATAACGTTTCCGTTTATTATTATTATGTACGTTGCGCGCGTATATATACGAGAAAACCCGAAAAGTTTTTACACATTCGTGTTCCGTCACAGTTTACTCGTCATTTCGTCGTAGTTGTCGCCGCCGTATACGTATACACACAAATACAATGACAAAAGCAATTCGCCGTCGCGCCCGTACCGTGGGGGGAAGTATAGGGACGACAGGAAAAAAAAACTAATTCCGGTTCGCGTGCGATCGAAACAATATTATACACCCGTAACGTCGTACATACATATATATACAACTCGTCGTATAGGTATACGGTCCAAAATAATAATTACATGCATAAATGGTGGAAGGGGGGGGAGTGGGCAGAAAAAACAAACGCACACGGTGTTTTTTTCCTAGTTCTTTTGCCAGCCGCCGCTGCCGTCACGTGATTATAATATTAATATCATATTATTCGTGTTACGTGGTTCTACTGCGAAGTCCGAGGAATGATTAGAATAATATAATATCACGGGCGTTCAATTGAATGGGACCCACTGTTGTCTGTAGTCTGTATGAGCATAATATATAAGGGAACTTTTAATTTTCCGAGTTAAATACCTACTCAAAATTAGCTTAGGAAGAGATTTGAAAGCGTTTGGTTGTCGACAAAGTAGAGCTAAGTATAGAGGCCATATAGAAAGCCAAGAACAACGACGCGTCCAACAACACAAATCAGCACACGCGAACTCGATTCATAATATTTATGTGCGTATGTATACGTCATATTCGTTTTGCAATAAGTTTGAGAAAAAGTGACTCGATGTCCTTTTAAAATCAGCGAAAGGTCGTGATATATGATATGTACATAAAACATGATATGTATAGACGGACTATTAAGCGCTACTGTGTATTGTATGTGATAAAAGTTAAGTACTCGCAGCCAGTGGTGTAATATTGTGGAGAGGGACACGGTTATTATTTTTCCCCTCTACCTCCCGGGTCCCTATAATTAATCAATTGTAGAAACTTTTAAATCTTTTAAAGTAAAGAAAAATACCTACAACACATTTTGTAAGATAAAAATTGTTTATTTTTTCATCAAATTATTATGCATAAAAGAACATAATATTTTATTTCGCGTTTCTCCTGTTGTATAATCTGTTGACGTATTGCCAACGTTAACGCATTATCTGGGTTACAAAAATAACCTAATAATATAATTTAAAGAATTATTATGTTCACAGTCTATGTTATGTATATAGGATTATCATTAGATTATTTTTTTTTCAAATTAGTTGTACCTATAACACTTTTTTAATTTTTTCATAAGCTTTTATGTAGGTTCGTATTTAACGTTACCTACGGGTACTTTGGATTTATTTCCAAGCCATAACACGAGTTTTAAGACTTGTATATAAAAACAAACAATTAGGTTATATGGTTTCGATTTCGATGAATTAATTGTTTTACGCCTCCTCCCTCACAGATGTTCACTCGGTTACGTCACTGTGTATACAAAGTCATCTCTTACTCGCACGTCAACGTTAACTGTCGCTTTAGTACCTATATACACGTCGACCACGAAAACCATTGTGTTGCAGGTGCATCAGCCGAAGACAAAACAAACGCGTCAATTATATTACCGGCCGCCGCCGCGCCGTTGGGTTTTAAATTTTTGCACTCGCGCCTGGCCCCCGTGGAATTCGGGCGGCGACCGATTGTCTTGTCTTGTGGATCGCGGTCGACCGCCAGGCGCGCGCGCTCTGGACACCCGAGTAATTATTATTATTACACTGACCGTGTGGAAGAACTTATATACACATAATATATACGTTCTATAATAATATATAATCGTATGCAAATCGGTCGGCGGCGGACTTGCAGGAAGCAATAATTTATCAGACGGATTTTCACACGCGCGCGCGAGACCGTTTTCTCGCGCTTCTTTTGCCGCCACCGCCGCCGCCGTTGCAGCATCCCGTATTTCGCGAGTCTGTGACATTCCTGCCGTCGGTCTTTGTCGCGAGTATAGTCGTGACGCGTTAGGTGCCGCGTCGTTCCTTTGGGCGATAAAGATTTCGTATACAAACTGCACACACACACACACACACACACACAAGTTCTATCCGCGTACTATACTACTATATAATTATAGTATCTAATAAATACGTTTATTCAAACACTTAAGAAAATTACCGCGTGGATATTTTACATAACGTCGGCGAGGTCTTGATATTTTCTCTTCCATCCATCCAATAGAAAGGCTTTCGATCCATCTGTTTTTACATTTAACGAAATTTATATATGTCAATGAGAGATATTATGTATCACGATTCACGAGCGATAAGTTATATTGTCAGGTCCGTCATCCATGAAATGTTCATGAATATTATAATACGTACATAAAAATACATATATAGGCGTGTCTAAACCCTTTTCACCGGTCGTGCACAGCCTAATATATTATGAATTTTAAAATAGGTGAGGATAAGGAGTTTGACCCCCAATTTAAAAAAAAAAAAATAATAATAACCTTTAAAAATAATAACTAATAAAAAACATAACAATGAATTGAAAAATGTTAATATTTAAAAGGACTGACCGTTTCAATTATGTATTTTTGAATTTACGTCATTTTAAGGGGAGGAGGATGTAATGTGTGAGTTTTAACATTAAGCTCCATGTTCACGGGCATGCGATAGGTAGGTACTTATTATTAGAAAAAATTAAGTGTTTTTTTTTTTACCTGTTTCTAGTTGTTTTAATGTTTTTTCAATTTTACAATTGTAGGATTTTATTGTGCGTGTTTCATACAGCTTTTAGTTTAAGTCGTAGTCTTATAAATTAGGTCAAATTAAGTATTGTCCATTTAATATAATAAGTGTTTTTTTTAGTATGTCGTATAAATCAATCTATTAATTATGAATAGTATTATAATGAGTATAGGTAATATAATATTAAACGAAAAATAAAAATTTTAATAAAATATAATAATTAAATTTGGTCGCCAGTGATATAATGTGATTTGTAGTTGTTTATTCCAGGTCAAAATATTTTTCTTCCACTATATGTCTATATACTGATATTTACTTACTATTTTTAATTTTATTTACTCTCTCATGCACTTATAAATGTCAATAATTGTTGAGAATTAAATTGTACCTGTTCTATAACTGAAAAGAAAAAAAAGTGGGTAAGTGGGTACCGCTCTGCTGTACATTAGGTGCCGTATGGATCATTATTATATATTAAAGGAGTGTTAAATTTGAATCCAATGATAGGTATCATTGTATACGAAAAACGATTCTGAACGGAGATGATTTGTCAGCCTAGGATATAATTTCCAGTGGTTAGTGAAAAAGGTGGTTTATGTTTTAATGGCCTGAATACACCAAAATGTAGGTTCTTTTATAATTAATGTAAGCTAAACTTATGAAAAATCTTGTATTAAATTTTAAACTCTTAGCACTTATACAACAATTTTTATGAATTATACCTACAAAATAATTTGCAAATATTCATAATTTTGACGAATTTTCGACAATATTTGAACTTAAAATGCTAATAAAAATAAATTGTGACTATGTATTCTTATAATTTTTTAATCACTATAAGAATAACTTCTGAGGAACTTTGTATTAAATTATCAAGTATTTTGATTGGTTCAAAAAAAATTTTTTAGAAAAATTGAAAATTTCAGTTGTCTATAAATAGCTCAAAAAAGTCAAAATATTTTGAAATTTAAATCACGTAAAGAAAACGCGAATCTTAATAACTGGTAAAATTTTCAAGTATCTACGACTTATACTTTTTGAATTATAACAAATATTTAAAATCGTTTGAGAATAAATCGTTATCGTTACGCTATTTCCTAAAAATTTAAAATTCAAACGCACTTAAAATTTTCCTATAATGATGCCATGAGTTTTATCTATAGCTAAGGAAAACTTATGGAAAACTTAGTGTTGTATTTTTAATCCTTAATTATAAACACAAAAAATTTTATGATTTTTCAACTTCAAAATTACTTGTAAATTTTCGCGTTTTCAACAGATTTCGTAAAAATTTGAAATATAAGCACTTATAAAAAAAAAATGTGACGAACGATTTTTAATTTTTTTTAACTACAATAAGAACAACTCATAAGGAACTATGTATTAAATTTTCAAGGTTTTTTGGCCATTCAAAATTTTTTTATTGACAGTTCAAAAAAAAATTCTCATAAAAATCGAAAATTTCTATGGTCTATAAATAACTCAAAAAAAGTCAAAATTTTTGAAAATTGAACTGTATATAGGTAACACTGACATAAACATTTGGTGAAAATTTCAAGTGTTTACAGTGATTAGTTTTTGATTACAACCATATAAAAAAATCGATTTTGTTGAAAACTGGTTTTGCGTAAAAATTCCCGTTTTTTCTTAATTTTTTTTTTGGTTTTTCCCGGCGCTTTTGAAAACTATTGTGAAATTCAAAAAATGATCTCCTCAATGCACCAACTAGATTCATTTTGCTATCGGAAACGACCCCCAAAGTTTGAAATTGAAGCATTATTTCGAAACGTTCTCGTGTACACAAAAAAAAAACACATAACATTGTAAAATCATTTAAAATGATAATGATTAATGAATAACTGTAAATACTTGCAATTTTCATAACCAAATATTTATACTACTAAACTCTATACATCATATAATTTTCAAAATCTTTTGATTTTTTTGACCTATTTTAAAGCATGAGAAATTATCGATTTTTTCTGTTTTTTTTTTTTTTATATATATATATAATTATCAATAAAAAATTATTCGCTTGGTAAAAATTCTTTAAAATTGAATACTAAAATTAAAAATTGAAAAATACCATTGTTTTTATACCTGGATAAAAATTTACCAATTACTTGTATTGTATAGTACCTAAACATTTTTATAAAAATCTTCAATTCGTATAGTTAAGGTGAGTACCTACATAAGCATAATTATTTATCAAATATATTACGTAATAAATAAATATGTAGGTAACGATATTACCATTGATTTTATAATAGACTATTATAAAATCAATGGTATTGCGTATTTCAATGATGAATGACAATGTTTATTAAGTATTTTGTTATACAAAATGTAATTCAAAAACATTATTCGTGAAGATTTAACTTTGATGTATATTATGAACTTTACTATGTACCCTATAGTGAAATGTTTAAAATATGTAGATTACCTACTTGTAAGATATATATTTAAGCTATACGAATCAATTCTCAATATTTTAAGGTATTTACAATAAAGATTATTAACTAAAATTGTATTAACAATAATTTAATATCGTATAAATATATTATATTATAAATTGTAATAATTAAATAATAATTGCAATGTTTTTTGAAAAAACTGAATCGTAAATCATATTACCAAACCGTAATATTAAAAGTAAAGTAAATTACTTTTTTAATTGCTAAATCGAAAAAATATACCTATCATGTAATATATGATGATAGACCATCTTCGTTCAGAATTATAATTATATACAAATAATTGATGATGTATATCACTATTTTTAAACTTAATACATCAGTAGAGCGGCCCACTTGATACCTATTGTCTACCTTTTTATATTTGAATCATATATCAATATTATAATACAATATTGATTTTTGAAATTTCTATGTATACCTAACCTATATTGTTTTACACCATTAAAGGCTGGTCACGACGGTATGACTACTATATATAGGTACTATGTATTATTTTAGCAATATTTAATTTATTTAGATTTAATAAATTTATACATTATTGAAATGGTTCAATTTTTGGAACTATACATATAGATAGGTACAATCAATTTAAAATTGCACCATAACCATTGTAATAAATGCGTTTTAGTACGAAGAATCTTTGAATTTCTGAATAATATATCTAGGTTAAAAACGAAGGTAATAGAAAAAAATAATATTGTATTTTATTGTTACTTCTGACGATAAGGCAATAACAATTAATAAATGACATATACACCTACACAGTTATTATATTATTATAAAATAATAATTTGAATACAATATTATGTTAAATAAAATATATATAATATATAGTATAAACTTATTACTTATACACCGTTATAATATATCATAATTTATACAGTTATTTAATAAATTAAAATTTTCCTGTAACAAAAAAAAACTATCGAACAAGAATAACTATGCTAATAATATTATGTATTGTAAATTATAATGATAATTAAAAAAATGTTGATTACTACGATATCGGATCCGATTTGTTTCAATAGTGTATAATCAAATAATATAATAATTGAAGGTACCTATGTAAAAATGCACTTAAAATAATAATATTGTATTAATATATTTTTTTTTTAACATTGGATACCATAAAGATGATTATCACACTCACAATATATATATATTATTATTAAAGTTAAATCTACAATCTATACAATATTTTTGTAAAATAAGCAAGTTTAATAAGCGGTGATTACAATAATATGAACTGTGAATAATATGAATTTGGAAATCACCCATAACACGACATAAATTTATAATTACAATAATTGTTCACTGCTTTCTGCCTATTAAAATATTAGTTATTAATAGTCTTTGGATTTTAAACTTTTAAAGCATAATAAATAATAAAAAAAAGCACATAGTTGTTTGGAAAAAGTAAAAAGAGGCATGACCAAAAATTAACTTAAATTAAGTATAAAATTAAATAAAAAACATCGACAAATTAATTTAAATTAAAAAAATAATCAATTACCATACTACCATATATTTAGTTAGATTTTCAGTTATGATACTGATCTCTATTATCAGACAAAATGTTTTTATACATAAAAAACGAACGCTTTATATTCATTGAAGTGATCAGTGCATACTTTATTATAGTTTATATAAGTGATTTTGACTAAATCAGAATCATAAAAAGGCTTGGATTTTGTATCAAAATAAATACTTAAAACGCATTAAAGTAGCAAAAAAAAAAAAAATTATTAAATTTAGTTCTAAAAAAAAAAAACAATGCCATATAATTTATTTAAAAACTTAAATTATTTTATTTCTTAAAAACGGTTACATGTCAAACATTATTAGTTTATCTAAAATAGTTTTATTTCAATTTCTGATACTTCAAATTTGAATATATTTGATTACCTACAACTAGTTATAAGTTATAGTAACAGTTATCAAGTACCTACTTTGTTTCTTTTAAAGTTTCAAGTAACTTAATTATGGCACTACTATTTAGTAGTATTTTTTTATTTATTTGTAAACGGGATTAACGAGAAATTAATTTTTTTAAATATTAGTTGCAGAACATTATAAAATATGATAATTAATGAAATAATATGTATGGTTAAATCATAATATTATATAACATTAATAAAATATGACAAAATATAATTTTATCATAACCTGCTCTTGTGCCCATAATATTAGGAATAACAGAGATAAGTTCTGCTCTCTAACAGATCTGAATGCCATTATGTGTGAACCCCTATTTGAAGAATCGACCGATCAGAAAGAGAAGGACAGTTTGGCATGAGATATGGAAGAATTGTACTAAATTTCCTAAATTTCCTGAAGTTTGTCGTAGAGATCCTTACACCTAAAGAGGAAGAAAAGAGAGCCAGTAGAATTGTAACTATACAGTATTGTGGTGGTTTCTGGTATTACTGGGATTCGGGAAATGGTAGCATGTGAATTGTAAAGTGTTAGGAATAAGCCTTGAGGGGGCTCAGCTCTCCCCTTGTCAATTTCTTCCCAATGTTTGCCTATGGCATGCATGTTCGAATAAGTTTGTAATCGAGTCGGCTGTACATGCACCAGGTCGTGGCGTGTAGTTATCTGTTGTTTGTACCGTTAGTCGACCTATATATTTTACAAACCCATCCACTTTCAAAACAATTATAAATGAAATTATTTACAACTTTGCTATAAAAAATAAAAGCTATTGCTAATAACCTATTCTCTGGTTACCTGAAATTGCATTCAACCAATGGTCATTAAAAACATATTACATAATAATATTAATATAGTATTATTCTTTTATGGGCACTTATTATGTTTCAAAAAAATACATTTTTTTTTCACATATATTAATTTGTATATTAAGTATTTGATTATTATGGTATTATTATATTTTACTAACTGATAAATTACTATTATAAGAGCTATATATTAATATTATAATATTATATTTTATGAGTTATGAGATACCGGAAATATTGACTTACGACAGTGGTATACGTAAATAGCCTATCCATAACGCCGTGTGATCATAATTTAATTAAACAACAATAAAAATATATTATTATAGTATTTCTATTTTTTTTTTTTTTTTTTTGTAACGTATTTTACTATTATTATTATTAATTAAATAAATAGGGACCTTTATTGTATGCATTTGTACATTTTATTAGTTAAAAAAAAATAGCTAGGGAAGATACAAATTTGAATTTAAGCTTAAGGAGTTAGTAGATAAAAATTATTGACATGGCACTTGGTGCACTTTTCATTATTTTTTTTTATGTTTCGTATATTTTTTCATACATTTTGTACATATTTCAATGATAATATGTGCATAATAAATGTATATATATTTCATACGTTTTTAATAATATTATTATACATATTATATAATTTGGAACTTTATAAAAGTACATTTATAACATGTCAATGTGATAATGTACTTACTCCGTACTTAAAAATTAAATTATTGAAATACATGCGAAATTGTGATACTTTTTTTACAATGTTTTATTTTATTGATATCAATACTGCACTGTTTGGTATCTTGTTCAAAAATCTTAAAAATATAATACAAAGATTTTCATAAGTAGTTCTTATAGCCATTAACAAATATCAAAATAATAGTATAAATGAAGTTCAATTTGTAGTTCAGAACAATATTACTCATTAGTTTGTTTTGCCATAGTTTAAAAAAATTGAAAATACATCATATGAATTTTTTTCGTGGACCTCACTAAAAATAATACAAAATATGATATTTAATAAAAAAAATAACAATTTTAGTTATTTTATTGTTATTAAAAATATATATATATTTATATAGGGACTTGAAGCTTTTTGCTATTTCGTTATTATTATTCGCTACATAATATAATGTATATTTGTATATTATAATTTATAATTATGATATATAAATATATTATAAATTAAAATAATATAATATTGAACACAATATTATTGCAACCTAATGTATGTTTAGTAATTTGAAAATATAAAATAAACAATATCATTCAAAAATATATGCTGTCTCTGCACAGAATCATTTTTGTATACAATGATATTATATTATATTAATTTAAATTTAACACACTAATTATTATTAGTAGCTCTTATACAGCAGCGTGTTTTCATGGGTTTATTTTTATTTTTATTAAGTCTCGCCAGCTGGGTTACCTCGATTATAGTGTATAATATTATTATTCATAATAATTTCAAAATGTTATGATTTATTAAAATGGAAATAAAAGTAAACATAAAAATATTAATGGTTTAAAATTTATTTTATACTTACTCTGTTGTAAAATCAGCCACCCTACTCCCCTTTAAATCTCCTTCTTAATAAAATTGTTTAGTAGGTAATAATAGTTTTTTTTTTTTAAATTAAATTCCACATCATTGTTTATTGATTAGGTACTAATATTTTTTTATTTTAAAAACTAAAAAATATACTTATGAAATTTTTAAATCTAAAAACAATGGACACTTTTAACAAATAATTTATTTGTATGTGGGTTAGGATTAATTTAAAATATATTTGATATATTTTATTCCTTATCAACTGTCTTGCTTATATGTATATATATATGTATATGCTATTTAGAAAACACCTTTATACCTACTTCCTTCGTTGTAAGGCAAGTGGATAAACTTATTATTAAACCTTTTATTTTTATTATTTATTAGAAAGCCATTTTTATAACAACTGGATGAGAATCATAATTAGGAAGATTACATGTAATATTTAATTTAATATAAAGTGAATTTTTTAGAGTTTGTAGAAATAACGATTACTTTACATTAGTTCTCAAAATATTAATCTCAACATTTATTTATTAATTATTATCCTAATAAAAAAATCCTTATTTGTTAAAGTACACACTTATTAAATTCGTATTGCACATTTCCAATTTCGGACTAAGCACTTTGTGTTTTTTAGTTCACTAAAAATAAGGGATGTTGGACGTTGTATTTGTAATTTGTTTTTGGCCATAATATTTTCTATCATTTTATTTTAAAACCAAGTTTTATCAAATTTTTTTCTCACGTATCTAGATACTTTCTTTTTTTTCTTTTATTTATGATTTCTGAAGAAAATTGAATTTACATCTATTTATATTATATTCAAGATTCTATAGAATAGATACTATAATTCTTATTAATTTGAGGAGTGATCTCGGAGCAAAATATTGATTTTTTATCTTATTTTCGCATGTTTAGTGGACGTTGTTACTCAGACGACTCTTTGCAGTCGTTAAAATATATATTTAATTCATTCGATTAATTCTGAAACGGGGTATGCAACGCTATCTGTGATAGTTAGTGATAAACTTTTTTCCCGCTTTAATTCGTGTTATCAGTTGATAACGTAGAATGGAAATAATGTGATTATTCCTATTGTTCTTTCATAAATTTCAAATTTCAAAGTTTAATAAATAATAACTTATCAATTACTATGGATTATGTATGGACTTAACGCCGAAAAGTGGAGTTTAGACATCAATTATAATTTTTAATTTGAGGTAACTTCTGTTTACCGGTCTTCTGTAAACTGTTTGTTTAAATGAAATCGTTTTCCAAAATTTGACAAATACATATATTTTGTATTGTAATTCAAACTACATTTTCTACCGATATAGTTGGAATTAACTTTTACTGTCTTGGCATATAGTTGAACATTATAAACCATAACAATGTCAAACATTAAATCTGATGTTAGACCATTGTTCACATATACAATTGGTGGTGTCAAAATTGAAATGCCAGTCAGACCATATCCTTCTCAAGTTTCCATGATGGATAAGGTAAATTTTGTAATAATCTTAATGTAAAACATAGCCTTAATCAATTGTATTTCTATCTAGGTTATTCGTGGTTGTCAAAAACAGCAAAATTGTCTCTTGGAAAGTCCTACAGGATCTGGAAAAACATTGGCTTTATTGTGTTCAGCATTAGCATGGCAGAGAGCAGAAAAAGGTTTGTGATTATTATAGTTTTGAAATATTCATAAATGACTTGATTAAAATCATGTGTGCTTTAGAATTTGCATATGACAACTGTGTTGTAACATTAACTCATAAGTATGTTCAAACACATCGGCAGGATAGTTATAAATTATACAAATATTAAGTATTCATATCAAAACTTTTAAATTTGTTTCATCTATTTGAAGAGCCAAGGATATAACATTTTTTAATCAACAATACAGTTACTATTCTAAATATTTCTAACACACTAAAAATAAATAACTAATATTATATATACTAATATATAATAATAAATTATAGTACTACAAGTAACATATTATCTGTTACACTTTTATACTATTATTAAGTATATTGGACATTAGTTCACTAAATAGTAAATCTACCCTGACTACCTCATCTAATATTTATGTATTTAGAACCATAAATCTTGAATACAATGATAATTTTTTATAATGTACTGATAACATTTCTTCAGTGCCTGATAATACTTACTGTTACTGTTAACTAAATTAATTTTTTATGTTCAGTTTCTAAAAAATATACCATTTTTAAATAATCTTTATTATATCTTTTTAATTTTTGCTGATTTTTACTTATAGTATAGTAATATAATGTAATGTGAAAAAATAAACAGAAAAAAAAGCTAAAAATAATGAGTATTTTGTTTTACAACGGTATAAATGATAAGTGATTAAAAAAATATAACCTGTACCAAGTAATTGGAACAAAGCTATGTATGAATATGAATACTTAAATTATTTATGACTATACTGCTGAGATAATGCCTGTAGGTACAAATAATACACTTATGACTATAATAAAATAGCTTAGTTTTTCTTTAGTGTCAACAATTTGTTAAATTAATGTAAGGTATTTTTCCAATAAATAATGTTTAAACTAGGGCAAAAGTCACAGCAGCCATTAGGAATCACTAAATATGCATTAGTGTACTCAAAGTAGGTGTGCATTATATAAATAAAAACATGAATATTTTTATTTATTTTTTGTATTTTTACTTATTTTTTTTTGTTGCGCGTGTTACAACCAAAAATACAATATCATACCTTAAGTGATTATCCCACAGAGTAATAATATATCCTTACTATCTATACTTAGGTATCTATTAATAAAATTTATTTATGGTAAATCAAATTAATCATATTGTATTATTGGCGATCTTCAAGCGCTTGTAGGAATAAAGTGTGTCCAAAGACAGTTAAAAACCATATTATATGACATAAATTAAAAATAAATTTATGTTTTGGTGATATTATTTAAAATAAAAATGTTCGTGGAGAAATATTTATAAAATTATTTACTAAGTTCAAATGTATCTCCATAAGTATAAAATGGAAGAAATATGCCCCAGAAAAAAAAATAACTCAAAGTATGCATATATATGCAAAATAACATTTTAGAACTAGCTTTGTGAAAGCATGAAATGTATTTGTTAGTTTGTTATATTTATAACCGTGCAAAACAGATATGCAAATTCTGCAAGTCCTCTGCCTTAATTATAAAAAATTGTTAATTGTTTATCATAATTTTATATTGTTGATTAATATAATGTAAAAAGTAGTATATATTATAATGGGTTTTATTTTAAGAACGTTATTTTTTGATAAACAACATTAATTTTAATAATAACAATTTTCATTTCTTCCCAAAAAAAATTCATCCACTAAGTTTTATTTATTATTGATAAGAAAAATTGAACATGAATATGAAGTTTATGAGTTTCAACTGATTGTTTCCTTAAAATGTTGTTACCCTACTATTCACCATCTTAAAAAATTATCTTGAAAAATATTTTAAATAAAAAAACATTTTAGTCATAATTACTGATAACGGTTTTAGTTTTTTATAAGCTAAATCGTTTAAATATTTTTTTTCTATTTACAATATACATATATCTGAAGTAATTTAGCACAATCATTAAGTTTGAAAGATTTTAAGACATTTTTAGCTATTTATTAAATACTAATACATATTATGTATTATGCATAATGTATATAATATATATATCATATCATTTAACCAAATACCTTGGTTCAGCAGACAGATATATTAAAAATTAAGATAACTGATTGGCATTTCTTTTTTTCCAATGTTTGATTATTAGCACTTTGCATATGTTATAAAGTATAAGTACAATAGCAAAAACAACTGACTGTCTTAAATTTTTATTTAAAGAAAATCTTTATTATTTTTTGTTTTCAATAGGCAACCCAATGTACATGTTTGGTTTAAAAATAGGCTAATAAATTTACTAGGAGTAAATAATTAAATATAACTTTTTAGTTATATTATAGAAGTTTATAAAAACTTATGAGTTATGACCATTGTTTTAATACTTCATTATTCTATTAAGTTGTTCAATTTTATTATAACCCCCTCTTCCCCCTAAAAATAAAAATAAAGTAAAATGCAGTCTATTTTATTAGAATAAAAATTTTCTGAAAATTGTATCTAATACTATATAAAAGTATTTTTAATGATACATTTACAACTTATGTACTATGTAGATATCTTAAAATACAGGAGGTTTTTATTATTTTATTTTAATAGTATTTACATAAAAGTTCTTTCTTTACGTTCAAATTTTCTACATTTTATTGATTTTGAGAAAACAATGATGATTTTTTAAACTTTGAATAATATATTTAATGTTTATGTAGTTAAGTCTGTAAAAATTGTATGATTCAATTAAATTTTAAATATTGCCTTTAGTTGATAATTCCTATAAATTTATTTTATTTATTCAAGTGAAAATTAATAGATCCATTAAAAAAAAAAAATTATTTTGCTTTTAGTTTTATAATAGAATTTTATAAATTCGTGATTATTTTCCATGTTATTTATGTAATAGTTTAAAATTTTAATCATATTAAAATTATTTATATTAATGTATTATATTATTTATAATATTTAAAATATGGTAGGTACTAGTCTACTTGACCCTTGATCCCCGACAAGAAAGTATTCCCCTCGCTACTTATGTTAGGTTGACTCCCGACACCTAATCTCTCGTGTTTTCGATGTTATAAAATGTATATACTACAGATAAAATGGTACCAAATTAAATGCGTTAGGGATTCGTGTGAAATAAGAAATTCCCTAATTAGATATTTAAGAACAATGTTCGGTAAAATCCGTACAGTAAAATTAATAACATACGATAGGCTTAACAGCTGGTGCCGTATATATAATATTATGGAGTACCTACCTCAGTTATTCATTCGTCATCATGAACAAAAATCCTGAATTTCCAACAATTTTTTAATAACGTGCACCATAATTCATCAGCAATAATTTTTTTGCAAAACGTGAATATCATTCATAAAACTATAGGACTTCTGTGACAGTGGACACGGTATGGTTTTATTTTTATTTTGATCGCTTGGAATTTTATGTATAGGTAACGTATAAATAATTATCATACATTTTTTTTTATAAATTGTTGATTATACCATCGATAACACGATACATGAAAAATCTAAGTGACAGGGCGTCAACTAAACTTGCTTGGTGAGGATCAACTAGACCAGTATCCAAAATATTAAATAGGTATGGTAAATGGCCAATAGGTATCATTGATATGGTTTTATTATAATAATTTATAAATATTTCGGGAAAAGTGAATAATAATATATAAAAATAATTTTCTTATGAATTATAACGAGTTTTTTTAAATGTAATAAAATGTACCATATATATAAATACTATAAACTATATGTAATATAGTTTTAATTTTTAATACCAAAAAATGTATTACAATATGAAATTTTTAAATTGTATTTTTTGTATAGTGATTATGTTTAAATAACTGTTTCGTTTGTTATTTTTTGAATTGAATACGTAGTTTTAGATTTGTATGTAAAACCTTACATACAAATACATTGTTAAAATAAATTAAATTGATCATAATTATTACGGGAATGAATATTTGTAGTAAATTAATATTAGTGTTGTTATATTTAATGATGTTTAGTTGTTCGTAATTGAAAAAAATACGTTGTTAATCAAATTGTTGAGCACGTACAGGCATATTTTAATGATAATTGAATATTTCGATTTTGCTCTTGACTTTTGAGATAATTTTCTAAGATATTTGTAAATAATTTACGAGTAAAAATTACTTTAGTAAACTAAAATAATTAAAACGTATAAGAATATGATTTTTACTCTAATAAAGCTTATAAAAGGTTTTGCTGTTATTGTATAGATTAGTATACACATACATTAAATTGAATGTATCTTATCGAATTGTCTATACCTACTTATTATAAAGTAATATTAGGTATGTTAATAAACAATGCAAATTTGGATGAATTTTATATGATAAATTAAATAAACCAAATGGTTAAGTTAGGTTAGTTATTGTAAATTCTCAAAGTAAATTTATGTACGTTTTACGTATATTTGGGTATTTTAATTTTCTCTTAAACATTTTATTGCAGTTTATTTATTTTTGGTGTAGTCATAACTATAAAATAGTCAATACATAAAACATACAATGTAATTGGTCCTGCGTTATATTACTCACTCCTCGTGTATAGACTGGGTTACACGAAAATATGTTCTAAAATGTACCGATGTTTCGTTTTTATCCAAAACATAACATCTTTTATTCCATTCATAACAGAGCATTGTATGTGATATCTACAATTGAAAAAACATGGTTTATATCTATTTCGTAATCATTCGGCATCTGTTAGAATCTAAAACCAAAAAATAAATAAATAAATGAAAAAAGAAGAAGAATAAGAATACAAATAAAAGAGATAATATAGTATTGTGAGGACAGAAAACGTTTTTAATTTACTAGAAAAACACATCAATTCTAAAAAAGGACCAGCAGCCTGTCTAAGTGCCACTTAGAGAAATGTATTATTGTTATTCCGGTTTCCGATCTTATTTGATAAAGATCTTGGCGAAAAAAAATATAGAGAATGATCTCCACTCGTGTGTGGTTCTCTGCCACTGTCAGTGTGTGTATTGTGCACAATGCACAGCAAACAAGATTACTACATCTAGAACACTTGACAGGTTGAATGGGATGAGATTTGTTAGGTACTTTTTTTATTCAATAGCCCTTGGCATATATATATATATATATATATATACTATGCCACAGACAGTCGGCATTTTTTATGTTCGAATTTTCATTTTATATTTCAGTTTAAAAACTTGTCTAGAGATTTGTTTCGAAGTAATTTTGTTTTCAGAAACTCTTTGCAATCGTTGGTAGTTTTTTATACATACAAATAAGGGTCTCATATTTCTACAATCTTTAAATCTTAGGAAATATGGACAAATTGCTATTCCATTAATGGTGTGACGTTATAACTGACATGTATACCTACCCCAAGAAAAGCTTAATACAAACTACGTTTTATATGACATAAAATTACATCATATTCATTTATTATTGTCGTTTGTTTGATATAGAATTATTTTTAATGATAGACATGGATTTACACAAGTCAATACAGCGATGTTTGATAGGTATACTGTAAAAAAATTTACATTGTGTGTGTATAATATGTATATATGCTTTGATGCTTTTATGTCTTCATGAAAATTAATTTGATTAATGTAGGTATAAATAGAAAATAGCATAATTCAAAACCATACTAGAAAATTAGAATCTCTATTTTTTTTACTAAGTAAGTACAGTTATAAGGGTTAAGAATTTTATTTATTTATCAAATTCTATATATTCTAAAGTCTTTTATCCAATGGATAAACTCCTAATGAAATACAAGACTATACATTTTAAATAACTTGTGTTAATTTAAAATGAATTTTTAATAATTTTAAAAGTTACTGTAGCCAATTGTCTTAGTTAAGCTCAAAACTTATTGCAAATACGTTACTCTATCTTATTTAACTCATTAAAACTGACACACATATTCAAAATACCTACTCAATCGTGGGCATTTTATTTTATCGATGACTTTAATTTTTGTTACATGTATAATAATTGAAATCCCGGTATTTATTTCATAGCCGTATAGTTAATTTACACTATAATATTATAACATTATACTCGATAATATTTTACAATTTTTATTTAAGCAACTTATTTGAATTTTGATATGCTTTGTGTTAGTTTAGTTTATTTCTTTTAGGGGGAGGAGAGTTCGAGATGTTATACAACTATTGGTCTGATTCAGAAGAATATAATACATTTCGTTTTATTCGGCATGTAATGTAAAAAATCATAACCATTGGACCGTATAAAATATAAAAAAACAACTGAAATATTCAATCTCATATGTCTCTAATTTCTACACCGGCGTAAACAGCATACCGTGTAAGCAAACGGTAATTTCTTGGGATTGAATGCTCGAAAAAAGAACAAGAAAATGGGGTTAACTCTATACAATAGAATATGATAGAGGGGAATTTTTTCATATTGCACGCATCATCTTTTGAAGTATATCATAAAAATTCCTATTTATTAAAACACCCTTCAAGACGTGAGGGTCGTTTTGTAATGTCTTATTTCCAATTGGCCAATTCCGGTTAGATCAGGATATCCGAAGCATATGGTTTTATATTTCGTATAGATGCAACATCATATTTTTATATATAATTTTATTTAGTTTAGTTAGTTGCCAGCGATCATATGTGCATTATAAATATGTTGGATAATGTGTTTGTATTAAGTTGTATATTGTAACTGTGATGTATTTTTACTGTTTTTAGTATTATCATTTTCAATAATTGGTTTTTATTATTAATGTTATCATATTGATTTTAATATACATTATTAATTTTTTGGTACGTATTTTGTATACGTTTATGTTTTCAATGTATCAATTTATTCGGTAAGTGCATAAGTGTATTTATTTACTTTTATAAAATATACAATTTTAAGTGCTAATTAGTATACAATTTATATATATGTTACGGACAAAGTGGAATACTGGGCAATGTGAAACGCGTATACTAACAATTAATTTTTGTGCAATATTAGTGTATAGTGTATTATTATTAATAAAAATAATTTTATATATAAAAATACTAATATTTATAATCAATGATATTATATTAGATTTTATCGTTCCGATATGGCGAAAATTATTCTTAAATAGTTAAACAATAAAAAAATGATTATATAGCATGTTTGAAAATTCCATATTATAGTTAATATAAGAATTATAATAATATAATAATATACAATTCTAAACAATTCTAATTATATATGAAACATTAATAGGCATAACAAAAATAAAATAATGTGAATTAACTATTTTTTTGTTTTTCCATCAATATTATGTCTTCGAATATTGTTTCCATAAATATTAAATGACTATAAGTAATATTAGTAATAAGAAATATTGCATGAAAATGTATTTGTTTGTAATTTTTTTGTGGTTCACGTTGCCTGGGTACCTATAGCCATATTGCCCGTAACATAATATAGTTCTAATTTATATCTTAATTTATACTAACACTAAATGCGTCAAGTATAGGCATTTTAGAAAAATTATAAAGGGTAAAATTTTATTTTATCTTCAGCAAATTCGGAATACTATTGAAAACTACTACAGCATTAATTTCTAAAAATAGTTTATGTCAAGAGAATACCAGTTAGCTACACCCTCAAATTTACACAGTTTACGTTTAGCTTCGTTGGTTTTAATATTGAAGTAAATTGATAAAATATAAAACTTAAGAAATAACATATATTGTGTTTGTACATTGATTTTTTACAACATTTACATTTTTAAACAAGTTATAAGTATGTAAAATATTGCGATTAGAAAAAGTTCATAAACCGATTAAAAATTAAGTATCTTCAAAATACTGCCTGTTAACGCAGATAATGTTCTTTTTCTTTAAGTTTGATAAACAATTGTTTACTAAATATTAAAACTTACACAGCTAAACATGAACTTCTGATTTAAAATTTTCCTTATTTGACACATTTATTAGAGTCGGAACTCATTAGCGAAACTTGTATAGGATACAAAGGTCAAAAATATTTAAAGATAATTATGTTATTTTATCTGCATAAAAATAACAGATATAATTAATTTATAAATAAAATAAACAGTTTCAGTAAAATATTTAAAAATTACAATATATTGTTACTTATAACATATTATACTATATTATACTTATTAGTTATTAGTCATTACATACTTACTATTTATGTTCGTTATTTTATTTTATAATACTTATTACAACTATTATTCATTCAAATATAGATAAAATGTTATACTTAATATAAGTAATCATTTTATAAATTAAAATACGTATTAATATTCCCGTTTTGCACAATGTATTGTTAGTTTTTCCAAATTTTTTGGTTAAGTAAGTATAGGAAATTTCCTATTTTTACTTCCCAGAAATGCCAACTAGATTACATTTGTAACCAGAAATCACTCTATGTGTCAGATCACTCAAAGTTCTATAAAAATTTGTTTTTGTTGTCAGTGCATTGTCATAAATCATAATATACATAGTATCCCATGAGAATTTACCTATTGCAAGATCTTCTAAAATAATGAAGATATCATAGTTATGTTTTTTTTTTTTTTTGTAGAAGACCCACAGGGAAAAGGACTAAAGTATTTCATATTTTAATTAAATTTAACGTTTTGATAAAAAAAAGTTAAAATTGCTATTTTGTAAAGTTTGTTTTTCTGAAAAAGTTGACGTTTCAACATTTTATATTAATTTCATGATTTTTAATAATTTTTCTAATTTCGAGAAAAATTATGAATTATTTATTATCATAGAAGGTACAAGTGGTATAAAAAATGTGGCCAGCGAGCTCATGCAGCCAGCGAATGTTTTCAGTGTACTAAAAAAAATGTTATAAATCACGATGTTAATGAAAATAAAATGTTGAAACGTCAACATTCTTAGAAAAATTAACTCTATAAAATGGAAATGTTCAATATTTTATTAAAACTTTTTTATCAAAACATTAAATTAAAATATGAAATAATTGTAGTCCTTGTCTCTGTGAGTCTTATATATATAATTAAAAAAAACAGAATTATGATGTATTTATATCTCCACTATTTAAGGAGATATCGCAATGGGTAAATCCTCATGATGCACCATTTATAATATACTGTACTTCATTTTTCTTTTAACTTTGGTTATACAAAATTAAATAGGGGATTTTTAAATTTTTTTTTAACAATCTAATAATAGCATTTTATCGCAGAGAGATATCATTGACAAAATTCATTAATTATTTTCAATTTTAGTTTGATTTTTGTGAGATATTTTGTTTTTGCATTATTATATTATTTTTATTGAAAAATGAAAAAATATTGTCGTATTTATTATTAGGTACCTAGTTGTGTTGCTATAAACAAATATAACTATACACATTGCATATAGCCTATATTTCTAATGTTGATATATCCGAAATTAATTAACATAAAAACTACTGTATCTACTAATTTTTACGTGGTTTCTTACAAAAGGGCTGGGTAGTTTGAAAAGGCTTTTCTTAACCTTTTTACCTGTTATCCACAATTGCGCTAACTATTGACTCCATCAAAATTTTTTATTATACCTATACGTGTTGTATACGTATTGCATATTTATATTTTTTTAAAACCTTCACAAAATTATTACTTTATATCAGCCTATTAACGTTTCACAGGAGACATCACAGAAAAGTTTGTCGATTCGTCTTCTAAAAATATTTTTTTTCTGTGGAGTTTTAGCTTATATAAACTTATGAGTTTATTTTTAATTTTAATTTTTATTATTATTTTAAATAACTTAAAATTTAATGATTTAACGAAATTAAATTTCCCTATCTATTTGCTTTATAATCTGTTGTCTCTTAAGTTTTATAGATAAAACTGGCGTTTTCATGTGGCTCTTTGGCCAAAAGCCTCCTAATACTCCCAATACATTATTTGTGTAATCCTATGTAATGTACCTATCTATATATAGGTACACGAATAGATACTTATTAAATATTATTTAGGTTAAGTTTATATAAACCAATATTTTTAGGTAGGTACTTAGGATTCTCGGTTTTTCTAATTGTTATGATGTATTAGTTTTAAGCATTTTAAAATGGTTATCACCTATCGGCCTAAAAAATGTAATAATAATATGTGGTAAACTGGTAAATATTATATAAGTCGCTGTATAGGCTTGTCACTTCTCTTGTGTTACATAGTTAAGCATTCCTAAGTTCACAACTTAAACACACGAAAACACATTTTTTTTTTTTATTTACAATTCTATATTCATTAATTTATAAATTCGCATAAAAGATCGGTTAATTTTCGCCTAAATATATATTTATATATGCTCTCTTTGGGTGTACGCATCAGCAGGACGCTATCCTTTCGGCCCCTATGTTTTAATATGCATTACGAAAATTAAAAGCGACGAGAGGCCCGTGTGAGTACCTACATTTTTTTAATGCTTACAGAGTATACTTATTCGGTCCGTCATAATATGTTATATTATATATAATATTCTTATCCATTTACATAGTATATATAGTTCGGTTGGTAATTGCTTTGTATATTACTTCTAAATACGTTATTTTAGGGTAGGGTGCGGTGTTTCACGTACATTTAATATACATAATTAGTGTTGTAAACGCCGCCAAACATGCATATTATATGCGCGCTTTGTACTCCATATACCGCGAACCCGGCGCGAGACATTTTATCTGGTTGATTGTATGCCGCCGGTTGCCTCTGATGGCATATATTATAGTAATATAATGGGTAGTATGATATTATGTATGCGGGAAAACGGGCGGTGGCGAGTATAGCGCAGCGGATATATACTATAATAATAATGTATAAAGGGGGAGGGGGGCCGTGAAAAGCGACCAAATCGAAATCCCAGCGTGGGGCGCAGCGGGACGTCGTCGACGCCGCTCACGTGGTTTGAGCGGCGGGGAGGGTATGAGGGATGAGGACTACGGCGAGGTAAATAACACGATGGTGATGACGACGACAACGACGACGTCCGAGGTCGGTCGATTTTCATTGCGCGCGCTCCTCGCCGCCGTCGCCGAAGAGGTCTCCCGGGGCGGCTAAAAACGAATTCGCCCGCACCGGCGGCGGCGGCGGCGGCGGCAGGCCTTCCGCTCTGCGCACGTATATATAATATTAATAGTAATAATAGTAGTACTCGTGCCTCCCCGGGTGGCGTGCGGGTCGGATGGTGGCGGTGGCGGTGGCTGTATGGCATGGGGTGACAAAATGGACTCGCCGGCGGGACACCGCGTGGCGTGTGTTGTGTACGAGTATTGGTGACGGCGCGGAGCGGGGAGGGTGGTAGGCGCGCAATCATGGCGGACGACAAAAGCAGCCGCGCCGCCGGGCCGTGATCGATCCGCCGATGTCAACGCCACGCGGGGTGACGAATTTTCTCAACCAGTGCCGCTGCGGAGCGTCGCACCCCGCCGCTCCGAGTAGACGAGACACGCCACGCGCGCGCGTATAATATAATATTATATGTACGCTATATTATGTATTGAACACGATGGCGCTTACATTTATTTCTTTACGTTGTTGTCAACGTGGGTATATGTACCTAACCTATAGGCTATATATCATTATGTATAATAAGAGGAACACGTAAATTCTTGACTACGAGTATATAATATAATGCCGTTCATATATATATATATACACGGTTTTCTGAAAGTATATATTATTCAAGTATGCACGCGTGCGTTATTGTAAGCAAATAAAAATCGTATTGTTTTTTTACATCGAGGTATAAAATTGTTGTAGGTACTATTATATTTTATATCGTGGTACTTAAATATAGTGAATTAATTAATGATAAAAAAAAAAAAAAAAAAAAACAGAAATATATGAGTTTTGTAAAACCTTATAAAAAAAAAACTATGGGAAGTTGCTTTACTGCTGTAGTATGGTATGGATTTCGGATGTACCTCGTCGTCATTGTGACAGGTTATAAAATGTTTAATTTAATTTCAATGATGGTGAAACAATTCTGTTCTACAGAAATATAGTATTGACGTATTGTATATATTTCATTCCCACCCAAATTTACGCCTCAAAAATCACCTAAATTTGTTCGAAAAATAACATTATTAGTCCAAACATTTATAGTTAATAACAAAAAAAAAATATTTCATTTCCTATTTTGAAGACTTAGACTTATTATGTAAATTTTTCTAAAAATTATAGTTGTAATAATAGCAAAATATTTAATAGTAATTAGAGAATAAATTGATAAAACATTAATTAATAATTAAATACACACATGAATGTGTACTATATAGTAAGTGATAACTATATTATAGTTGAGACTTTTTTCTTTTTTTTTAAGTTCTGTTTAAAATTGAATTATTATAATTTGTTTACATGATTTTACTTAGCTAGGTTTCACATAAATATTGTAAAAGAAAGTATTTATATCGCAATAGAACCATATTAATATACTTTATGTATTATTCCTATAGGTTCCTAATAATTAAAACAAACTGTTTAATGATTTATTTTATGATTATGGTTAAAATTTGTACCATAATAGTTTTTTGATTAAATAGAATCTGATTAATATGTTTTAGTTATGATTTTTCATATGTCTCTTTGAGTTATGACAATTTTTTTCTTAAACAGATTAATTATTAGTCGTATGTCGTTTTTAGAATGTAATTTTACATAAGAGTTTCACATTAAAATTGTAAAGTGAATTTTTAAAATTTTAAATATCGCATGTGTATATTTTTAAAAATATTATTGAGATGTGCCAAAAAAAAAATGAACTATTTGTGTGTCAGCATCTATTCAACTTTGTTTATTTTCTATGTACCTATTTTATCAATATACTAATTAATATAGTACCTATAGTTTATTTTTTTGTTAACATAATTATACGGTAAATTGAATTAATTTATACTAAAAACATTGTATTATAGGTATATATAATAACTCATGGGCCCCCACACGAACATGTTCAGTGAGGCCCATTATCTTCTTGAAGAATAAATAAAAATAAAAAAAATAAATATTATTATACGACTTTTCGTACCAATAATTATTGTTATTATAATTTGTAATCCAATATACTGAAGTATAGGTACTAGGTAGGTACCTAAAATTATTTTTAAACGTAGTAACGATGTGAATAAGATCGTAGTAAAAATAGCTTACTATGTTTTTTACGCATAATGACATTTTAAAGTATTTAGCTTAATATGAAGCTATTTTTACATAGGTACATACTCGTATTCTATTCACATTATTAGTACTTATAGTTTTTAAAATAGTTGCGAAACATTTTCTGCGTTTTTTGACTATAAAAAGATTTTTTTTTTTAATTCAAGAATAATTAACCTTACATTTTCATCAAATATTTATATTAGGTATTATCTCATATTCTAAAAACGATATATTTAAAATTTGTTGATCTAATACAATTGTTGACTTTGTTTTTTATCTATGTATAAAGTTTATTGATGCATTTTTTCTTAGTAAAAAACCTTAAGAATTTTATAGGTAGGTACAAGCCAACTAATAAATTGTTTTTAAAGCAATTCAAAAATATATAGGTGTACACATTCAATTTTTTTTTTTTTTTGAACATTATTCAAATTTTGACAAAATCGGATCGAAAAATAGGTATTTGTCCTAAAATAATTTTAGTTATCTTTGTATAAAACTAATATACGCTCTTCGCTCACCCAGAATCTAAAACAATTTTTATTTGTATATTTATTATATTAATTTATTCTGTAAATACAAATTTTAAATCTTAACGATTTCTTCCATAATAATAGATACAATAATAGCCAATGGTTATAAATAATATGTTCCTTTTCTAAAAATCATTTCGTTTTGTTTTATCCTTTAACGATAATTGATTGTACCTAATCTGTATTATATTATTAAGATATTATTCAAGTATTTATGTGATAAAATAACAATTTCAGAGTAATAATAAACCAAAAAATAACAAATCAGTTATTGTTCAACTCTTTTTTTTTTGTTGTTCAAGTGTCGATGGCTTTTAATTTTAAATTATATATTTTGAAAAATTTTGTACTACCGTTTATTATACTTTATCAACATTATTATTTACTATACCTATCTATATACACCGAAAGGTTAAAATTATATTAATTATAAAAATAAAATTGATTGATTGTTCTAATGAATGGGACATGTACTCACCCCTAATAGTAAAATTACTGTAACTAGGGTGCACATAAATAGGTATATGTTTACCTATGGGTATAACCAGATCTATAATCATATCCGGTTTATGTTTTAAATGAAATCGGCAGACTCGCAGACTTCGATGTATTTTATTATTGTAATAGACTCCTCGAATTTTAACTTTATTAGCTAGCCAATATCGATTTTCGAGAGGGCATATCATTGTAGGAGGTACATTTTCCTGCGCACATGTCGCTATGTCATGTTGAGTGCCTGCAGTATTATATTATTTGTATTATATAATATTAACCCATATTTTTTTATTTATTGTGATATATTTTTATACAAACACACACTAGTACACGCATATATCTATATATGTATATACAATATACATATTTGCTCATGCTGAGGACGGTTTGGCTAGATCAAATGCTAATGTTTATCGAATTATTTATTATTATAACATATTTTAGGTGCCGTAAAAATATTAATCAATATATCACACGGCTATTGTTAACCGGTAAATACTTGTACACAATAATTCATGATTTTTTTGGAGTTTGGGACAAATTAGACATTGCGGTAGTTAAGAATTATTAGCTTGAAAGGTAAATTTTGAGAGTATGACTATTATATATCATAAAATTTATAACATTTATTATAAATCGTGATTAATAATTAATTTATTTTGATTATGCTTTTCTTAATTTTCTACTATAACAGAAAAAAAATTATATTATTTTTTGAGAAGACGAGGTTCATACAAATTAATTTAAATTTATATACCTAAACCACTGGTTTTTTCCATGAGCTTTGTAAATCCTAATTACGACACAGCAGCTTCTCCTACTTTGTACATACCGGAACTCTGTAATACGTTATGTTTAAGTTAATTAAATGTAATTGTTTTATTTTATATACCGTGAATATAAATGTATAACACACAGTAACAATTATTAAAGCTTGCATGTTCTTTTTAATATTAAATTAAGCACTATTATATATGTATATTGTACATATTATGTTTTTCGATTTTTATTATTATCGCATTTACCACGGTTTAATTCGGTTTGATATGTAGTTATGTTTACTGCTTGTATTCAGTTATTTATTTATAATTATATGAAATTACAGTCTAAATGGAAAAATTTTTGTGAAAATAATCAATTTATCCCTATTTAAAAATCTTAATTTTTGATAGTTAATTTGAACAACAACTTTAATTTAATAATACAAAATTGAAATATATTTCCAAAAAATAATTTTAAAATGGTACAATGTGTCCACTTACTTCAATTATTCACATGTAGTTGTATTGTTAGTTCTATAAAAAATTAATTTTTCAATTTTCAATTTTCATCACCACTTGTTTTTCTTTTATTCCTTATTTACTCAAGGTAACACTTCATTGTACGATAGTATTACAAACACTACATACACATTAGAAAAATATTTAACGTAACTACTGTCAATATTAGGTATATTACTTATAAACTATAAGTTATAGTCATAAACTACTTACTAAAAAATATAAATACTCAAAAACTAAATCTTTGAAATATGTATATTGAAGAATTATACTTGTTGATTAATTATTAGTGATGTTAAAAGAAAAATTCTAGTTGACATTATTACCAATACAGTTATGCGGTATAATATTATTTATTAAATAATCAGACGTGCCTTTTATTAATTAAAAGAAAAAGTGTTATATTTACATTTTTTATACCTATTTTATGTTTTTTATATTTAAAATATTAAAATCATCTTTCTTTGGTTTTTTTTTTAATTTTTGTGTTATGTTGTGATTTTATACTTCATTCTAATGATTATTTATTTTAGTTTTTTGTAAATCAATTCGATAATAATTTTCTTAGAACTAATTTACTTTTCATTTACAAATACTTATACTTACGGAAAAAGCGTTTAACTCAGTTAAATTTCCACTTTCTTTTCTGTGGAATTATATAATTGTGTATGTACTCACCAAACCTATGTTTACTTTAAACATTCTTCTTATAACGATAAATTGTCCTGTAGACTATAATAGTAAAGCTGTGTTTTGAATTATATATTTATATAATAAAATAATAAATATATTATTATAATTCATTTTTATTTTCTAAATCCATCTTGAATCATGGTTAGTATAAAATAAATATTAAATATATAAAGCATATATAAAATAATATGCGTAATTATCGATTAGAGATAAAACTTTTGCAGAGTATTATTTGCCTATTCGACATTCTCTGCATGCAGGAATGCAGGATATAATATTAAATTAAAAGTATATTTATAAACGTATAAATCGTATAATATTTTATTTAACTATGGGAATTAAGTTGATTGTGGTGGTAATTTGACTTAAATTTGTACGGAATAAAAAGCCGATACTTTATAAAAAAAAATATATATATGTAGGTATAATGCATACCTATATTATGTAAAGACTGTGCTGCACTCGAGCAGTATTCATATAAGGTTCTTATAATTCACAATAATTCCGGTTGTATGTATAAATAATATAATATGCCATATTATACTTATTGGAGTGAAAAAATTAAAATAACCGTTGTGTGCTGATTAAGTATATTTTATATTACATGAATCGTCTGGTATGTGTGTATGTGTTATGGGGGGAGGGGTGCATTAGTGGCGTGCACAGACTCTTCAAGAGAGTGATTTTCTAAGTGAGGTTTCTAGCAGGTTACCTATGTAATAGGTATGCATTTAAAATGTGCATTTAATATTGTGTAGGCATACTGAATCTGCCGTGTTCTTAGGGGTTGTACTTACATACAAAATTTCTGGTATGCTTGAAAGTCACCAGTATACAATTTATGGGTAAACGTGTAACAGAAATCACGGTATAGTGTCCCATATATACGTGGAAAATTTGCAATTATTTTCGCATTACTTAAGTGCATCCACTCCGGCGGATCTAAACGAGCACGTATAGCCCTATATAATATATATATATATTCTAAAACGTGGATTATCATACGCGTACGAATGTAGAAGTCCACACACTGTTTGTATAATATATACATATATACTTCGTAAGTTCTCTGCTATTACTTCACCAAAGTATAATATATACATATATACAAACAAGTCTGGGGCGCGCGCGCGCGGAACCCGAGTGCCCACAGCGGGATGGCTTTTCAAGTGGCAGCGTCGACATCGGTCTTTCGTAGGCGGTGGGTTCGTGATGAAGGGGTTGTGGGGTGGTATAGTTGCAGAGGGAAATGTACGTGTAATGTATATTATACACGTATATGCACGTTACGTGACGAGGGATATTCGATGACGATAGAGGAGAGCTGAATACGGCGGGGCGTGCGATCAAAGGACTCTGTCCCTCGGGTTTCTGCTTTTGCTACAGCCATTGCGGTGGTGAAGGAGAAGCCGGAGGGTTCGTTGTCGTCGTCGGCCACACGCACCGCCGCACACGTCCCTCTCTGCTGTTTGAGTATATATATATAAAATGTATGTATATATTATTATAATATATTGTCCTCTCTCGGACTAGGTCTCTCTTTCCTCTACCTCCCCTTTGCACCCAGGAATAAGACTCTGCTGTATACACCAACCCAATGCAAATTCTCTGTTCCGTCGTCATCGATGGATATATATATTTTTTTATATATATATAACACTCACTGACTTTACCTACTCGATTACCATTATGTTTATATATATTGAGAGTATAAAATATAATGCATATATACGTCAAGGGTCCCTCGGGAAAGTTCTATACACGTATAGTGTACACAATATACATATATACAAGCGACATCGTTTGGCGTTTGTAGCCAGGAGAGGGTCGCATTACGAGGCTGCACATATTATACGTGTATATTATAATATAATATCATCCGACTCCTGGGAGGGATATACGCATGCGGTGAACGCTAATTCGATAAGGATTCTTGTCCTAGCCTGATACAGCTCCGCCGCCGAAATACGTCATTATTATTACTGTTGGAGTACGCGAACACGCGCCACAGAAGCTTTTAAGTTGGTAGACGGCGTATTAATTTCAAGAGCGTCCGAATATTGAAATCGTTGCCTTTATATTCTGTATATATAATTATAAATACTCGGGTATATGGCTTAACTATAGTATTATGTGTATAATGTATATTGTTGCGTTATCGCGCGCACTATAGAAAAGGGATTTCCGTCCCGTTGTGTCGACGTCATATAATATATACGTATAGTCTAGTTCTCTATTAAACATATACGCCCCTTGTATTATGTATAAGTCAAATGTATGAGTTTGATACTATAGTTGTATACTATACCTGTGGGTCGTGACCGTTAATACGTGTGTGATCGTCTATAAATTGCAATCCCTTAATAGTTAATATCTTTCGAGGTTATTCAACCAATGTATATTAACATAATATAATATATAGAACGTATATAAACTTAATCTAAACGTATTTCAGTCATTAATTACAGTTGAAATTTACCGGTAAAATGTATAAAAATATTTCATCAAATACTAGTTTTGTATGTTTAAACTGCATAAATAGTTAACTAAAATAATTCTGTTAGATTCTGATCTGAGACAAAGATATAAATTGATTTTGATTTTAGTATACTTTTAGTAGGTATATATTCGTTGTATTTGTATAGGTTTATTTTCGGGTAGAACTGTAGAAGAAATATATATTATGTACTTTCAAAGTTTAATTATGTAACTATTGTAACTACATTATATTTTTAAATGGAATGTTTTAATAAGTCCATATAGTTAAAGTTAGTATAGTTATTACTTATTAGTTACTAACAAACTTCAAAAATTATTGATTTTCATCATTTTTTTACTTATTAGTTATGACTGAGTATTTTAGTTACGTATTTGAAATTTTGAATTTTCGCTGATAACTTAATTAGGTATATTTTTATAAATATGTCATATTTTACAATCACAATATTTTTCCTATTCTTAAAAATAAAGGATTTGAAAATTTGTTTATTATACCTATTATAAAACCTTTAATTAAATACTCTTACATATATTGTAAATAAAACTAAATTATTAAAATAATTTTAAATATTAAACGGATTGATGAACATTTTGATTTATAAAGATGTAAGATTATTTTTTACGTATGTGGAAATGTCAAGTATGTATACTGTATAGTGTATGTATAATGAGTATGTATGTATATTTTATACTGTGTTTGATTATTTGTTTTTGAATTAAAACAAAACAGATTTTATGAAAAGCTTATTTTGAATGAAATTCCCGATCTTTCTATATTATTATTTATTTTTGGTTTCACCAATTATTAAGATTTTTTTACTTAAAACCCACTAAACTACAGATTCAATTTCCTACCAAAAATCACCTTTAAAGTTAATAATCGAATCATTTATTATAAAAAGTGTCTCCAGGCAATGATAAAAAACACAATATTTTATTGTAAAATCAATACTTTCATTACTCTACTCAGAATCTAAGGTATAACTTTTTTCAAATATGTTGTTTTTAATGACTTTAAATCAAATAAAAGAAAATACTTCCTGTTAAATTTAAAATGTTTCGACAAAATCAGTCATTATCGAACTATATATAATATATATGATTTATTGGGTAATTATTATTATTTATTATTAATGTAATAACGTACAACAAACTATCAAAATTAAAGCTTAACTTTTTTTACTTACATAGTTTCATGTTTAAAAGAAGTACCAATTTGATTTTTCTCTAACGTACATATGCATTAACTACAAGTTAAAAGCGTACTCAACATGTATCAAATAATAATATACATAAATTATGGAGTGAAACATACCACTAAAAAAAAAGTTAAATTAATATTTATTCATCAAGAATGATAATAATCTATTTTAAGGTAGTCTTGAATAACATAATACTTAATATAAACCAAACATTGAAGACGGTATTTTTAATTTTGGATCAGAACAATATATTATAATTTAGTATAATTTGAATATTGTAAATCCTATGTATATCATATAGTTTAGTTTGTAAAATTGTATTATTTAATATTATAAATTTATATTATTTTAAATAACGAATAAATATGTTTATAAATAAATATCACCGCTTTAGTTCAAAATAGCAACTTAAAAAAAAAAGGGTGGTCAAGTGGGCTAAGCTCTGCTGTACAGTAGGTATCGAGTTGACATATAGTGCTATAGTGTAGGCCACTATTATAATGGAATAATTATGGATGTGTTAAATTTGAAGGCAATATATATGTGTCATTGTATATGAAAAATGATTCTGAACTGAGATGATTTGTCAGCATAGTATATATTTTTCAGTGGGTGGTGGAAAAGGTGGTTCATGTTTTAATTACCTAAGTCCTAAATACCCCAAATTGAAATCATTTTCAGAAAATGTCAATTTAAGCAACTGGTATATTATGTTTCAAGTTACTACGACTAGCAATTTTTAACTATAGCAAAAATATAATATTATTTAAAATCGTTATTTTAAGCGTGAATTTTGAATTTCGTACAAATTTAAATTTAAGAAAAAACATTTTTAATTAGTCAACGCTTAACTTATTTTATAAATATTGTAAGCCAAACTTATGGAAAATTTTATATTCTTAGCAACTTATACAAAATTATTTATATATTTTTAACCACAAAATAATTTGCAAATATTTATGATTTTGACGAATTTTTGTCAATAATTGAACTTGAAACGTTATAATGAAAAAAAATTGTGCCTATGTATTCTTATAAATTTTGAATCACTATAAAAGACTAACTCATAAAGAACTTTATATTTAATTTTCAAGTATTTTAACTTAGCCAAAAAATGTCATTAGCATTTATAAAAAAAGAAAAAAAATTATTAGAAATAGAAATGTTTTGAAAATTAAGTTATGTAAAGAAAGTGGCAAATAGTATGCTATGTAACTGGTGAAAATTTTAATTATTTAAGACTTATACTTTTTGAATAATAACAAATATTTAAAATCGTTATCGTGACGCGATTTCCTAAAATTTCGAACTTTAATCGCTTATTAAAAAATAATTGTGACTATAACGTTTTTGAATTTTTAACTTCAATAAGAACACAACTTACAAGAAACCTCGTATTTAATTTTCAAATTTTTTTTATCGACATTTAGAAAATTACTTAGAAAAATTGAAAATTTCAGTTGTTTATAAATAACTAAAAAAAAAAAAATAGCCAGAACATTTTAAAAAAATATTCCGTGTTTAGATAATGATAATATAAAAATTTAGTAAAAATTTCAAGTATTCACAGTGATTCGTTTTTGAGTTACAACTATATAATAAAAAAATCAATTTTGTCGAAAACTCGTTTTCGTAAAAATTAACATTTTTCCATCACTTTTTTGTTGTTTTTTTCAATTTTTTTGGAAACTTCTGGAAACTTCTTGCTTTAGTTCCCTATAATGCACCAAAGATTTTAATTTAGCCATCAGAATAAACCACCCCTGAAGTTTTAAATAGAAGTCATTATTTCGACAAGTTATATGGTGTACACTGTAAAGTGTACACAGACTCACTCACAACTCCTCACTCTGTTCAGAATCTAAAACAAGTTATATCTAGTATCTACACCACATTATTTGCTGTATTTACTTAAAAATTAAGATTTTCATGTTAAATTTTGATTGTATAATTTAAAATGCATTATATATTTGGGTTTGCTATTAGTTAATTTTTTAATTTACATTTGAAAGTTTAATTTTTGAATAATGGTTTTTTTAAGTTGTTATTCAAGTTGTAATTTGTAATTGTCGATATAAACAAGCTATATTTGTGGAAAAGTAAAATATTTTGCCCATAAAATATACTTTATATAATATTATATATTGGTGACTGCAAAAAAGTATAAATACTATAAATTCTAGATTCCTTATAACAAAGGGCAATAAAAGCCTAACGGTCATGAGATTTATTATTAGGTTTACTTGTTGTTTGTGCTCGTGATTTGAAGCACAAAAGAATCAATTTTGTTTTTCGTTTTGCTTTGTCGAATCAAATATCCTTCGCCAGACAGAATAAGTATTGAGCAATTTTTTACTTTTAGATATTTGTTCTTGAATTCAATTTCGACTTTAACTCTGAATGTACGTGTATCGTAAGTTTCGCAAATAAAAATAATAAAAAAACTATTCTATAGATATTATATAATATCATATTATGGTGTACATCATATTTTCCACTCAAAACCAGTTAAAAAAATTCACTTCAGTTTAAATTTAAATTAAATTTTTCTTTTTTATTTAATTGGGTAATTTTATTTATTTATTTTTTAATACATGCTCTGATATAATGTCGAATACAGTCTGTGAAGTGGTTTCTTTGTGTACCGAGAGCTCACCCCTGTCAAATTCGCCCTCGCCATCAAGGCTCCCCATAGGGTTAATTAATACATCTCTCATTCTATTGGCCGTCTAATAGTTGTCGGAGTATATATTAGGGTTTATATATACGTGTGCGCGCGTGTAAGTGTGTTTGCGTTTGTGTGTTGTATTTCATGGGCGCTCCCTTTCGTATTGTATTGTAAAAACCCGTCGTATATTAAAAAAAAACCACTTATAACTTGGAATGTCAATATAAAAAATGTCCTAGTCTAGAATGGTGGTTTTAATTGGCTCTTATTGCGTATAGCGTCGTATCCCTTTTTTGTGATCGAATACAAACCCCGAGGACAGATTTAAAACGTAATAATAAGCTAAAGCCTGCTGGAGGAATTATGTACATAAAAAAAGAATCCGAACCAGTTGTTTAGAGATCCTTTGTGACAACAATTATATATTTTTATGAATATTTTTCTCATACAGCATGCTGTATTTACTATTTTACCTATTTACTTAAAAATAATAAAAACAATGATTTTTGAAATGAATTATTTATTTACAAATAAATATATTAATCTGGGTGTTAAAAAAATTATATTCAAATAACATTATTATTGGTTTTTTATACAAAAAAAAATCATACTTTTTATAATTATATTTTTTAAATAATTAATAATTTTTTGTATATAACTGTATATGTAGATAGACACATATATACTGTTTATGACTTATAAAACATTCTCAAAATAATATTAACTACTACGTACAGCTATTAGATAACGTGTAAAATATAATTTAAAATAAAATTGATAAAAAGTTAATTTTACTTCCTTAATTAGATTACAATTTTGCGTGATGACTATTTTCCATGAAATATATCTATAATATATAGGTTTATGTCTCTTATAAGTATTTTTATGAAGGAACTATTAAAAATGGTATCTATACTATTTATTTAATGTCTTTTAGTATTATAACTTTTAATTATATAGGTAGTTAAAATGTCATGTAATATATTTATATTTGTAATATCGTTACACAAAATGGTTATAGTACCTATATATTATGGATATATTATATTATCTGTAGGTATACAAATATGCAATAATATTTATGAGTATGGTGTTATTTAAATATTCTTTAAGAACAAATTACTATAAGTATTACTTTTTTAAATGTTTTTACGTTTTTTGTTAATACATAATTTAAACATAACGAGTATTACGCAGTAATTATTATTAATATTGTACCTATACTTAATTTTCAGAACGTTTAGAAAAACTGTCAGAAGAAGAATTTCAACAGAAATTAGTAGAATGGCAACAGAAGGAGCAACTAAAAAAACAACAAAAGGAAAAGAAACAGAAAAAACCAAATACTCCAGAAAAGAAACTTGCAGGTATGTGTAATTAAAAAACGTGTATTTAATTATGCGCTGTTGGCTGTGGTATTACTAGTTATCATATTTTTAATGTACTAGTATGTGACATAATATTATGTAAATTATATATCTTGTATGTGTAAAGGAGGTTATTGATTATTTTAATGCTAAGCAAACTAATTTATATAGATATATAGTAATTTTAAATAATCTCATAATTCATTTAAATTATTTACAAATCGTAAATAATAGGTATACGTAAAAACTAAAATATTAACCCTTTCCCGCCCAACTTTTTTTTTTATACTATTAAAATATGTTATTTCTTAGCTATCAAATAATTAATAAAAAATAGAAAAAAAATAATTTGATGAAAATTCGACATTTTCCGGGGTCTTTTTCATCACGGGTCCAATTGGACCCATTAGACATCGCGAATGTAAACTGAATTTATGTATTTATATATAACATCATAATATAGGTATAATCATGAATCTCTTTACTTAACTGTTGTAACTTGTAATACTAATTTCACATAAAATAAAATAAAACAAAATGAAAAACACTTGTTACATAATATAAAATAAATTTAACCTTACAAAAAAATTTAACAAATACTTTTTGTTAACTGGAAATAAAACAAAACAAATAAAAAAATAAAAAATAAATAATTAAACTTTAAATCAAATAACAACTGTAATACCTTATTTAGTATGGAAATCTATAAAACAATTTATTTTTATTTATGCACAGTGGTAAATTGCATTTATTACATTTAAATCTAATTTTAGATGTGATACAATGTTTGCATCTTTGCTTTTCATCAATAGGGACAGAGTTTTAGATTTCTTCAGTTCTAATATACATCTTTAACTTAAACATGTATCGATATAATACGTTATTGAGGTATTTATGTATTGTTCATAATTAAAAAATCTTATAAATAGATACATATATTTATAATTATGTATTATGCATTGATAACAAAACAATCAGTTATAATTGGGTGTGTTTTTGTGTTAGCTATCGTGTTGGGTACTATCGTTGTGATAGTTATACTAGTTACTACTGTACGTCTGTATATACTAATAACCTTTTTTTGTTGATTATTTAAGTATTATTTCTTTAGTAGCTATTACATTAATAAATAACTTCAATGGTTTTGATAAGTTAAAATATCTAAAATCAAAATTAAGTCATATGAAAAAAAAATGCCTATAATGCTGTCTAGTGTAACATTTAGGTAGGTACGTATAGGATATGTAATTGTGACGAAACGAACGAAGATGTATATTTTTTTATTGTTTTATTAGTGGAATAAAAAAAAAAATATCTATATATAAAAATATTATATTATAATATTGTTTCATACTATGCATCTTATGTTTATAGATTAGTTAAGGTTATGTCGGTTATTTTGTGTTAATATATCATATACAGATGCAATAGTTTAGCTTAGTTGATATACGTACAGCTCTCATTACTATAATTTATTCTAAGATAATATATACCTATTATTGAATTATTCTGAAAATAATATATAATACACGTATTAATAACGATTTAGCCGGGAAAAATCGCTGTTGGCTTTTTTGGAAAGTGATGAATATATAAAAATAACGAAAGCGCGGCGATGACCGTTATAAAAAAGGGGGAAATGGCGTATCCACGGCAACGGATGCGGAAAGGCGTTGCTATTATCACGCTGGCTGCCGTCCCGCCGCGCGTCGTTGCCATGGCAACTGGACTTAGGACACCTTCAGACAATGGTGTCAGCAGACCCTACGACTCTGCCTGCACACACAATTTTACTTGTGTTTATATATAATGGTATATGCGTGAATATATATTATATAGCTACGGTTGTGTGTGTCTGTGTGCGCTCACGTATTGAAAAGCGCCCAGGGATAATATCGGGGTTGGAAACTTGCTAAATTAGTCAGCCGCATCCTGATCCTTTTTGTCCTTTCACCGCGCTCGTGACTCGTCTCCAAACAGCGTCTCGCCGTGTACATTATAATATATATATATATATATATTACTAAGCTTAATGGGTACTGGGGATAGAAAGAGACAGTAGGGTATAAATATATATATTCTACAGCATAATGCAAATGACATTTTGTATTCTCAAAGAGGAAAAATAAATGTGTATAATGTTGGTGCATATAGTTATTAAAAGCAAATTAATACGAGTTGGGGTAAAGATATGTGCGATTTTACCTTTTATACCGAGAGACAGTATCTTTATAATATGTCATATATTCATATAACATAATATTATATATACTATACATATAGACATATTCGTGCTTATAATAAGTATGATATATTGTTATGATTTATCAATTTTAACCGTCTACACACGTGTCCGTACACTTTACTGTAATATATATTTATAACTATATAAGTATAATGAATATATACATTATATTATGTACTTATATAATTTACAAGTATTCAATGCGCGTTAATTCTTTTTTTGTTTAGTTCATTCTCTTTTTTTTTTATCAAAATGTTAGTAATTTTTCTGAAACAAATAAAATATATCATTATAAACGTTTAACTTTTAATTACTTGAAGACAATTCAACAGTTATTATATTTATTAAATTAGGTTAGGTCTTTCTCAAAATATGCCAATCTTTAATTGACTTTTATGTTAGTGAATATTTTAAATTATGACGACACTGCAGTTTTTTTAAAAAATATGTTGCGGCACTAAGTATTAGATTTCTACGTATATTTGTAAATAATTAAGTCCGTTTCACACGATAGTAGTAATATTGTGCCAATATATAATAGCTTGTGCGCTAGTTTTTGCATTCGTAAGAATTATCATAAGTATACTAGTTAAAATAATTACCAGTGTAGAAATATTCGCAGTCAGAATATAGGAATTATATTATCAATATTGTGTTATGTTGTTTTGAATATTTGTTTTAATTTTAATTTAATTCTAATTAAAATCGCTAAATATTTAATTCACGGTAAAACAAGATCCATTGATTTTTGCCGACTACCTATATTTTTTTTGTGATTAACTATTTCTATTGTGTCTTAATAGCGTGCGTAATTCCTTTTGTTTATTATTTTTTTTGTTTCGGCACTCGTGACTTTGCATTATAAAAACACGCAAAACAAAACCAAGTTAATCGGCTTCTTTAGAATTCGCAAAACCCTTTTCATTTCTTTGATATTAAAAACAAAAGAGACTAGGCAATTTTTTACGAAACACCTTGTACCGGCGATGCAGTAGTGTTCCTGACGGCGGCGCGTCAGCCGCGGCTTCCTTTTGACGCAATATATGAACGAGATACGATTACCTCTATTTATACACTTATTGTGTTCACATGCATCTTATCGTTTTTCTCATATCCTTTCCTTGTTTAAGCGTTGGCTGATCTTTAACAATGATATTACCTAGCAGGAGACGGTCAAATGCTTCTGAACACAAATGGATGTAACAATAAAATATACTGGGGTTTCTGAGATTATTTTGCGAAGGGTTCTCTAAAATTATATATATAGATATTAGTATGTATGCTTTTAAATATTATCCATTCATGTTGTTCATTTTTTTTGATCAGATTAGCGTTTTAAGCCGGTCGAAAGGTTCAATTAACATTTGTTTTTTTCAACTTGAAAAAACACACATACGTAATAATTTCCAATTCGTTAAATTTGATACAGAAAAGGAATCATAATATCATACATATGAATGATTTCAAAATCAAAATGTGAACCTGTAGTTTATTTTTAAAATTTTATGAAATATAACATTAATTATAATATTTTAGTAGGTATATCGTATATTTTAATGAATTCAATATTTGAACTAATGTATACATAAATTAGTAATTGTATATAGTTCACCACAATTACATTATTGAACTCGACACAATTTACTTTTGACTTTATGAATTTGACTATGTTTAGTTAAATTTAAAATCCTATTCCACTATTAGCAACTGCGGTTCTATATTATAATCAATTAGGTCATGCTCATTTGGTTGCGCTTCGTCGATGATTTGTATTATTTATGTTCGAACTAATGTATGGTAATTTATTATTGTTTTGGTTTGTTTTGCTATTTCATTTAAACTATACTATGTATATTATTTTATATTTTAGAAGAATTGATATACTTAATCTCGATTACGAAATGATTATTTCATAAAAATTTCCGTTTTCCCTTAATTTTTTGTTTGTTTTCCCCGATTATATATAAAAAAAAAATAACTGGTAATTTTTAACTTTGACCTCTTCAATGTACAAACTAGATCAAATTTGTTATTCAAAACCTACACCCTCAAATTTAAAACTGAAGAATTTTATCGACTACCTAGTTTTCTTATAGGCAGACACACGCAAAAAAAAAAAACAACACACACACATATTATTGTAAAATAAATTTTCATTCTTTGCTCCGCTTATAATCTAAAATTATATTTTATAGTTTACCTATAATGTTAAAATGAAATATTTTGAATTATTATTTTCGCGTTATACCTATATATTTCTGAAGCAGAATCGAGGCAGAATTGTGTAGGTACTTAAATAGTTTTGTATAGTGACTATAGTCGTGTAAAAAGTACATCCGATTGTGGACAAACACACGGCGAGCAGCTTTGGTATATACGTACACGTACCACTATAACTACGTATTATATATTATATACGGTATACGAATGATTATAATTCGCGCAGGTGCGCACGTGAGTAGAAGAGCGAGCGAGAACAAGCGGAAAAGCTAAACGTGCGCTCGCGTGACGCGGTTGCGTATATCACACGAGGGCGACGAAGAGACGCGCGGGAGAGCAATTTATATTTCAAGTGTGAATAACGCGGCGTATCCCTTGGCAACGAGGAGCCGCGACGGATGTGCAACGCTTCCATATCTATGTATATAAAATATTATTCTGTGCGTGGCGGCGGCGACTGACGTGTCGTCGTCCGTGGACCGCGTGGCGTCCAATAAAAACGCGCCGGGCCGGACGCGCGCCGTGGAAGTCCGGTGCCGCCGCCGTGACGACGATAAAATGGCCGCGCACGTCGATCGATATAGGTATATATAACCCGCCCCACGCGGCTCTTGCCACCCGCTCGGCGATCACCCTACAGCGCGCCCCCACAGCCGCTTCCGGCCGGCGGTTGATGCGGACCGTGCGTGACACGTCATTGCCGAATATATACCGGTGGACCGTTGGGTATAGTCATGATATACTGTGTCATCGCTGCTGCAGAAGCAGCGGATATTACATATTATTTCAATTTATTTTAAAGTATATATATATACCTACCTATATATACCTAACATAGTATTGCTCGTGAAAAATTAAATGCCCCGTGGACTTATACCTACCCCGTGTATTATAATTAAACTCCGAATTAAATATAAACTATCCCAATTTATTTATTTGGACAGTTTTGAAAAAATATAGGTATAAAATACAGCCCTAAAATTGTATCCAATCGTGAAAACTATTTATTTTCTGTAATTATTGGCAACTTTATATTTAGACAAAAAATATTCGTCTTATTCCACCATGCGACCTAGTCGCAAAAACAATCAACCGTTGTCTGACTTTATACTACACACATAATATAGGAATAACAAATTATTTGTAATAGAACTGATATTGTGTACCTAGTTATTAAACGCCACGATTTCGTAGATAAAAATGATGATATCCATTAAAAATTACAGTTCACATTTTCGATCTGTGCTCTATTAATCGTCTTACTCCATAATAAAAATGAAAAATATGTGAAAGAAATATTGTGTAGGTACCTGGTACCTATTAATTATTATGTAAAAAAATATTTTTATCGTCATATAAAAGATGAATCACTTTCGATTTTTACTTTTACTGCACCTTAACTGTAATAACCTATATTTAACTATATAACTATACCTATATTTATTGTTTATACTTTAAATTGTTCATATTATAGTGTATTCGTATATAGTTTTGATGATACGTTAATATTATTTAAATAATATAATAAGTTTATTATTTGTGCGTTTAAAATCTCTTAATATGAATACTCGTATACCTGTATAGACTTTTTAAAGTTTATCAATAATCAACTAATACTTACAAATCTCTAAAAATATATGTAATTTCACAAACTCAAATGAAATAAATATTCTGTAAAATAATCTATATTTAACATCACTTAAGATAATAATTAACGTTAATTTATAAATTAAATATATTTTTGGGAACGAAAAATTATTCATACTTTTTCCTCATTAGTCTTGTTTGAACTCATTGTGTAATTGTTCTACACAAACTAAAGTACTGAAGTTTCGTAATGATGTATACTTATATTCTTTATATGCATAACTGACTTGTAAAGTATATACTACATAACATTGAGTATTTCTAAACAGTTTTTTATGTAGATACCTAAACTGTTGGCTAATCATTTTATCATTACCTATATATGTATAACAATAAGCAAATTTGTAAACTTGGGTTTGTATGGCAGGGGTTCAGGTCCCCCACAAGGGGGGGTTTGATGGACCTTCAGTACAGGGGCCCGGGGATCTGTTGAAATCTATTTGTATTTTTTGAAATTTTAGCACAAATATTTATTTTATATTAAATAATATTGTAAAATAACATTTTATGAAATATATATACTTATTAATTGATTAATGATAGTTAATTTAATATTTAACCATCGATTACGCTGAGCTCAAAGCCTGAAAAATAAAATTTTAACTTAAAAAAAATAATATATTAAATATAAATTATAAATTAAAATACACTTGTTTTTTTTCCCTTTTTAATTTAGATAATACCTATACTATAATAAAAAAATAGAAAAGACATTATTAATGTTGAAATGCATATGAATCCTGATTTTTTATAGTTTACTAGCTATAGGTATTTACTTTGGTATCCTGCCTTGAATTAGTATAGTTAAAAAACAAATATTATTCCAAAAATTGTTATAAAGATGGTAAATTGTATTTTTTGAAGTTTTATAAAGGGCCCGGACAAACATTTATTAGAGGGGCTCGAAATTGTATGTGGGGGCCCTGCAGGGGTTACTCTAATTTATATTCACTATAATAATACTATATGATAGTCATTTAGTGATCTATATCATGTAGGTATACCAACTATCCATACCGAAATTTAAATATTTAATTATTAAATCACGGGTTTCTAAGCGGAAATATATAGATAAAATGATATCTATAGATAGGTATAACTATGTATTATTTATCATCGACAATTTAACATTAATGACTTAAAATATAATATTTAATATTATCTAATTCGCTGAATGTTTAGTTTAATTTGGAAAATAACTATATTTCTATCAAAAGTTCCATCATTTACCTATAGTGCCTGCATCGTTTATAGTTCTTATACGTTATATATTACAACTGTGCAGTATTTTAAATAATGCATTGTTGAAAGCTATACTACAATATTATTATTTGTGAATTATCTTTATAGATTTTTTAACTTTTTATTTTACAATTATAAATTAAAATGTATAATATACTATACTTATTTTACTGTAATATTTTTATATAACAATTTTGATTTTTAAAAGATAACTTTACTTCGACTCAAAAGTTATAGGTACGGCTTAAAAGAATAATTATCATTGTATTTACATGATTATATTATATTATGTGTGTATTAAATATATATACTCGTACATAAGAGTAAAAATATTTGTATGAAACGTTGTTAAAGAGATTGAGACTTTTATTAATTTATTATGTAAATGTGTGATATTACACAAAAGAATGAAATATATTTTGTTAAATTAAAACAAGTACTTATGTTTGGTATATAATTCAACCCTTGTCCCTCTGTTAATGTTTAAGAGTCTGCAAACAAATTTTAATTCAAAGATGTATAAGTGTATAACACGAAGATTAATCTCAAGAAGTCATTAAAAACTAAACACTAGTTTCTCTTTCAGAGAAGGAAATTAACTTCTAAAACACTTGTGTTGCTTTTTAATTATAGTATCTTCCGGTTAAATTGTTGAACATTTAAATACAAATTATATAGAATATTTTTTGTAGTTATAATTTAATAAACTGGTGTTTATATAATCCTGTAGGACCTATTTATTTTGAATTTGTTGTCCCATAAAAAAACTTGATTTTATTATTGTTATTATTATAAATTGAAAATGTCTTTTTTAATCAATACGCCATTATATTACAATTACAATGTGTAATTTACTTGTGCATTGTGTAAGTATATAATAACTTTACTCAATTCAATAATCCTTATATTATATTTATGTCTTTCCATACTATGGATATGTTGGACACATATATTATATAAAATATGAATTTCACGTGCATATCTGATTTTAAACAATAAGTAGGTACCTGTGTATTTGGTCAATAATGTTAATAACCGGCGAATAACGTAAATTTCCATTTAACATAATTTACCGTAACATATTATATACATCATACATGGCATTTTGGCTTCATAATATGTTGCGCTAACAGTATTTAACCAACTGAGTCCAGGATTGGAATGTACTGTAAACAAATTATTTTGAACAAGTGGTTTGTCTAAAAAGTTTTATACATATACCATTTATATTTAAAACTTTAAAAAAATATATACATTAAATCGTAATTTTTTCATAAAATACATTTTGTTTGTAGATCACCACGGTAAATACAATCATGATTATAGAATGACGTGTAATAATATAAGAATGATGTTAATGTTAGTGTACCCACATATATTACATTTGAAACAAAACATTGTTTTAAGTTTAAAAAAATAATTTATAAACTATTTAAAACATTACAGGAAAAACATTTAAAAAAACTATTTTTTCAACCCTGAAACTGACTATAATATTTCCAACAATAAATATACGTACAAATTGGTTATATGTTATCTATTTTACTAATATATGGAATAATGAGAGACCGTTCAAACAGTTGCAACAGTTAAAGCTTATAAGTAATATAAATCAATGGAAAACGAATGTACCTACTACCTATAGTAGACGTAGGTTAGGTTAGGTTGAGGTATAAATATTATTTGTATGCATTTAATATCCCATGGCATAGAATAGATTAAATCTCTATGCTATATATCATTATGGAAATATACTATTTCGGTGTACCTTGTATACACAATACACATATTTATTATATTTTATTATTATCGACGTATAATTTAATATGAATACACAAAGTGAAAAATAATTTTATTTATATTATTTAATTATATATATATATATAATATATATGCATTTGTTAATATGTATGTTGTCTTTGAAAGGTTCAATTCTGAACGTTCGATGTTGATCCGAACACAACGGTGACTGCCGATTTAACTTCATTATAATATAGTATAATGCATACAGCAATGCGTTGTTCCAACGTACCCTATATATTATATAGTTTATATTTTATATTTTCAAAAGTGTATCTATATATATATATATAAATTCAGTTCTTAGTTAATTAAAATATATATACAATATACATGTTCGTATATTTATTGGCCGTGTCGCTGTAACGGAGGAAGAGTACGGTGCACTGGTTTTGCTTGTTACTCGACGTCATCTCTTTGTTCTTCCATACTTTAACCGAGGCGAATAATAAAAAAATAAAAATAAAAAAATAAACCGAGAGAAAATTCTTATAATAACTCCTATATCAAGCAAATATCCTCCCTGGGGGGCTTTTCACAAAAGGATTTTTGTGAAACCCTCCGTTTTGTCATTATTAAAAATAAATGGGGAAGGAAAACGCGATTAATAATATCCCCACAGGGCGCAAGCAGTATATGGCGTATAATATCCGTTCCAGATAAGCTTGAATCCGTTTACATACAAACGAAAAGTTGGCTATCGTCGGATGATTTTTTCCCCTTCTTCGTTCTCGCCCATCACTAATGCTGTACCGCATTCAATTATAATACCGGACGTCTTCGCCTTGTGAATATTTTTTTATTTGTTTTTTATAGAAACTAACATTTCACCCGCTAAAAATAAAGGATTATGTTTGTCAACGGACGTCACTATCAGCGATGATTCGGAAGAGGAAATGGCCATATTTAAACAACCTGTCAAAAAGAGGAAAATAAATAACAGCAAAAATTTAGTAAGTGGAGTTTTGTGACCAGGTATAATAATGAACGGATAAACGATTTTATTTATTAATTTTGTTGTGCTTATACAGGATGTGTCCGATGGTAATAGTAAGTCGAACGATGATTCGATAATGACCAATGATTCCAGCGCTAACAACAGTTTGATGACAGAAGATGAAGACGAAAATAATGAACCAAAAACAGAAAATAATTTACCAAAAAAGTCTAAGTAAGATAATGTAAATAATATGATTTTACAATGTCTACGTGAGCTAATAACTGATTTCAAAAAGGCTATAAAAAATTACAAAACATATTTTTACAAACTATTTATTAAACACTAATTTACAAATTAGTACTTGGTACCTATAAAGTTATGTTTGTTATTTTTAATTTTAATGTATAAATATAAACCATAATCAACGTAACGATTATTTATAACATCGTATAGAATGATATCAACATAGACACTGACACTGGCTCATAGTTATTTTATTAACGAGTAATTAATTTGTTATAAATGTTATTATGATCGTAAGTATCTATAAAGTAAGGTGAGCATGTACAGTAGACCAATATTTTGAATGGTATTTTTTTACTTCTTCACTTCGCAGTTCATTCATTAAATTTCAAATTTTTATAATTATAACAAACTTCTCGTTCAATCTTTCTCAACAACTATCAGAAACTTTTTTAAATTTACATATTCAATATTCATTATTCATATTATGACTTTGTACTGACATATAGTATATTAATATACTGGTTTAATTATTATTAAAAAGTCTTGGTTATTAAATTAGTATTTTTAATAAATGGACTATATAATAAGTAAATATTGACTAATTAGTATATAATTATCTTATATTAAATTAAACTCGTTAACTATAAAATAAATAAATAACCTTCCCTAATCTTAAACTTCATGTTTAAATATTTTCTATGCCGCTTATAAAATCTACTTATTATAGACAAATTGTATAGATTGTAGTTTCATTTCATTATTATTAAAATAAAAAAAAATAAATTTTTTTTTAATAATTGGATTATCAAGTAAAGGGAATAAATAGCGGAAATTTTAATACCTGTTGATTAAAAATCGATAATTTAACATAAAACTGATTTAATAACGATTTCTTGAAAAAAAAACTTACTGACGAAAGATGGGAAAAAACTAAAAAGGTATCTGCTATTCAAATCTAACTCTCCGACGGCACATAAAATGCACATCCTGTAGTTGACATTGAAGAACTTTTTTAATTAGTACATCTTTTTGGATCGACTACATCAGTACATACTTATAAGTAGTTTAATTGAGCTGTTTTTAAAGGTATTTAAACATGATTTGTATGTTCTCGTGGGCGGGAATTAAATAAACAATTTATGTATTAGGAGTATTATATATGAAATAATAAAAAAACATATTTATACTAAATATTAAAATACGTTTATACACATTTTTAAAGTGTTATATACCTATGTTCGTTGCTTCAGAGTTGTACGTAATAGTAAAGAAAAACGAAAACCATGAAAATGTTCAATTAAATATCTACAAAACGTTTAGTTATAAAAACACCTATTTGATTTAAAAATTTAATGGAATGTATCTCATGTATGTTTTTTGTACAAAAATTTAAATAAGTGAGCATATTTATATGCTGTATATGTCTATTATTGGTATATTATATCTATACATTATATTTAATTAACGTTATTTGTGTATTTAAATTGGGAAATACAAATATTAGTGTGATTTTCAAATTTTGATGAAAATCGGGTGTTTGAACTAATAATATTTTTATTTTATCAATAGCTTTAGTTAATTTAACTATATTAAACTAAAACATATTGCTATAAATAGAAACTTTCTGCCATTAACTACTTATATTATCATTTTTATTATTTAATTACTATTTATATTATCGTTGACACGTTAAGTACTAAAGATAGATTAAACTTCTATTTTCATGAATTCGAATTCATTTTTTACTCAAAGTTTTGTAACATTTCGATAATCAGATAATACAACTAAATCATTATAATTTTAAATTAATTTCAAACTAGATTTTACTTATTTCTGTTTCACTGTGTTAAGTCGTGTTACAATTTGTAAATAATACAACAAAAAAAAAATGTTACTTATAAAAGTATAATAATTACTATCATATAAAATCAATTCTAATTCAGGTACTCGTTTTTCATTGTAGATTAAGTCATTTTTATTTCTTTTAGACCAATTACCCCTGTGATATACTTCTGTACAAGAACACATAAACAAATTGAACAAGTTATCAAAGAATTACAAAGAACTAGTTTCAATAACACCAGGTATGTTGAGATGAAAACGTGTCTTATTTAATATAATCTATTTATTTACCCTTTATTTAGGAGTTGCGTGTTAGCGAGTCGTGAACATACATGTATTCAAGACTCTAATATATACTATCCCCAGATATCATACAAATCAAAGACTGAACTATGTAGGGATTTATTAGACCCAAGAGCGGTAAGTATACGATTCAAATGTATCGGAATTTATTTTATCCCGTTGAATGTTTTTATATACGATTTCATGTGTATTGTAAAATACAAAACAAATGCATTATTATTAACATCGAAATAAGACCCCAACCAATATAATTGTAACTGGTTTAACAAAACATTTGTGTACCTATACACTTTGAATCCTTATTGGCCATTGTTAATATATGCCGGTGGGCACACGTTGACAATTGAATGCACAATAAAATGTACCGTATCACATTTCATCGGTAGGTACACAAATGGTGCAAATATTACTATTGATAAATTTTGTTATAGTTATTATGCAATGAAAAACATCATGGGATATTTTTAGTTTTGTTATTTTTTAGTTCAGGGTTATATTATTATATAAAAGGGGGTCACATAAGGTCACAAAATCATCATTGTTTTCTCAAAAACAGAAAAATGTAGAATATTTAAAAATTGAGAACTAACTTTTATGTAAGTATTATTAAAACAATATAATAAAAAGGATTACTCTAATAGTCAAATGGGTAACACACTGCTGTACAGTTGGTATCAAGTGGACATAGGATATTGCGTGTAGGTCATTATAAAGGATGTGTTAAACTTGAATGCAATGATAGGTAATAGGTATCATTGTATACAAAAAACAATAATTACAAACAGAAATTATTTGTCAGCTTACTAATATTTTCCAATGGGTGGTGAAAAGGTGTTTTATGTTTAATAACATGAATACCTCAAAATTTAAGTTCTTTTATAATTATTGTAAGCCAAACTTATGGAAAATTTAGTACTATTCAATTTTCAACTCTTAGATACTTTACAACATTTTTTATAGATTTTAACTACCAAATAATTTGCAAATATTCATAATTTTTGTCAATATTTGAACTTCAAACATTAATAAAAAAAAATTGTGCCTATGTATTCTTATAATATTTCAATCACTAAAAAACTAATTCATGAAGAACTTTGTATTGAATTTCCCAAGTATATTGACTTATCCAAAAAAGCATTTATAAAAAAATAAACTAAATCACGAATATTTATTAAGGGAATTCGATACCGTCATTTTCTGTTTTTGTCTAACACACGCGTGAAATAGTAATTTAGACGTGTTTTTTGCCAAATATACTAATTGATCTAATGAAGCGATAAGAATTCTAAAAACAGATTTAAATTTGTCGTCAAGTCTACTTGAAATCGACTTTTCCTTATTTATGATTTTTTGATTTTAATTTCTCCAAAAATTGAAATACAACAATTTTTAAATGCTCTTTTTTAATATGACATTTTTAGGAATTTGGGGGATAATATCAAAAATGTGGGAAAGTCGATTTTAAGTAGACTTAACGACAAATTAAAATCTGTTTTCAGATTTATTGTCGCTTCATTAGATCAATTAGTATGTTTGGCAAAAAAACACTTCAAAAATACTATGCCATGAGTGTGTTAGACAAAAACGGAGAATCACGGTATCGAATCCCTTTAATAAGCGAAGTATTTTGAAAATAAAATTTTGCAAAGAAAATGGCAATTTATATGATTACTGAAATTTTCAAGTATTTACGACTTATACTTTTTAAATAATAACCAATATTTATATATTATATATACATTTATGTATAGCTATATTAAGAAAAACTTGTGGAAAACTTGTGTTTTTTAATTTTTTTTACCTAGATATGAATAATTAAAATTTATGAATTTTCAACTACAAAATTATTTGCAAATTTTCAAGATTTTGACATATTTCGTAAAAATTTGAACTTTAAACGCTTATAAAAAAAATTGTGACTAACGATTTTTGATTTTTTTTAACTACCATAAGAACAACTTATAGAAAACCTTGTATTACATTTTCATTTGTTTAGTTTACGTTAATATAAACATTTTATGAAAATTAGTGATGCGAATTTGTTAAAAAAAAAAAAAAAAAAATTAGCTTAATTTAACATTTTTTATTTTCCTTAGCACAAAATTTGAATTAACTACTAATGAATTCAATTTTGATTTATTGGATATATTTCATTTTTCATTATATTTTTTTAGTTTATTACTTTTTTTTAAAATATTAATAATTTACATTAATTAAAAATGTTTTTACATAATTCATTTAGGTATACTTGCATTTCAAAGTACTTGCTAACTAAATGTTAATAATGCATACAATAATTAATGCATTTATAAAATTATATTGAAATTTTAAAAGAATTTTTAAAGATATTTTTCAGTGATTCTTATATTACTAAAATAATTATCTACTTAAAAGTAAATCCATAAATTATTTCAATCTACTAACTGTAAAGGATCGAAACAATTTTTTTTTTTTTGGATACAAAATATCAAAATACCATATGATTTTTTGTATAGTTTCGGTATTACAAAAACAAAAACAATAATAAGTATTACTTAATCTTTTAAATTTTACATAATTGTATTTTTACAATATTATATTCAAACTTACATGATACAGCATTTTTTTTTTTTTAATTGTTGTTTTTGATATTACTTATCTCAATATACCTGGAGTAGGTATATTGTAATTATCTTTTAAAGCCATTGTCCAATATCCTATTATTTTTAATATTTATTTATAAATCATTTATTGCAATTAAGTGGTGTGCTCATAAATATTTTGAACGGCCAATAGCTGATATTCTTAGACATTTTTGTGATCATATTTTGTAAATTGCACACTGATTTATAAAATTAATTAAAATAAAAAATATTTAAATTAATGAAAATCCAAAAACTTTATGAAAGTGATTGACCATGTTAATAACATTTTATAGTAATCATGGTAAATATTTTACGTTTAATTATGACAAATAATATTAGAGTAAATAATTAATTATCAAATTTAAAAGCAACTATACGTTCGTGGTGTTCAAGAGGTTTTTTAATACTTTTATTTTAAATAGCTAGTTATAATAATATTAATGCTTATTTAGCTACCGTTATACAAAAAGGTAAATTTCCAAACTGCTCCAGTTGAAAAAGTTTTTACGAACAGGTTAATTATCCTGAACGATTCCGGTTTTTTATAACACACATTTCTTCCTACTTCATAAAAACTTAAGACTGTCTTAAAAGAGGTGTGGTTAAAAATGTGTTGGTGTGCGCTTAATAAATTATAAAAATTATAAAAAAAATTTATACATTATTTTAAATTAAATTTTAATATTCGAAAAATGTATGATGTATTAGTAAAAATATCATACATTGAGTAAATTTTTTAGAAACAATTGTTTTATTTAATAACATAATTTCATTTGACGAAAATTCGTCAATGAACAATGTGTTTCTAATGAAGTCCTGTTTTTTTCGATTTAGGAATATATTGACATGATTTTGAGCTTTAATTTAATTTTTAACCTTTTTCAACGGAAGCTGTTTGGGAATAAGCAAACAATAGACAGGAGCTGTTTGGAATGTGTCGAAAAAGACGCATAATATAACGTTCACCTAAAAATAACTTATATCTGCAATTAACTATATTAATTACTATTATATTAATAAACTTTATAATAATTATCAAGTATATTTTTGAATCCCATTTTTAGTTTAATATGAAATTTCATTTTATAATAACTACGGAATAAATTAATTCAATTGATTTGTGTTCAATTTCAGAGACGGAGAAATTCAATAAAATTAAGGAGGACAATTGATAGATGTAGTTATTATGATAACGGTGGTGTAAAAATTAGTACTTATGGCCAACTAGCTAAGTTTGGAGTACAATCTGTTTGGGATATTGAAGATATAGTGCGTTTGGGAATTTCTAAACATTCTTGTCCATATTATGGTACACGATTGTTACTTAAAACTGCCGAAATCGTCTTTTGTCCTTACAATTATATCATCGATCCGGTAATCAGAAATTCAGTAAGTATATAATATATTATATTTCAATAATTTAGTGCGTTCGTATTATATGACGTAAATCTTCATGCTATGTATGATTAATATTAGGTAACCAATTTTGTTTATATAAAATATATAATATATATTATATATATATATTGTCTATATACTTAATATCGCTCTAAATTATTTTCCTTGAACATTGTTGTCCGTATAATTAAAATATTAACTAATATTTATTTAAGATGAACTTGAAACTTAGAGGCCACGTGATAATTGTAGATGAAGCTCATAATATTGAAGACCAATGCCGTGAAGCTGCAAGTCTGCAATTGGACCAGACGATTATGAATTTGGCCAAAGCGGATCTTGAAAAAATATATAAATCTAGTGGTAACTCAGTGACTTATGGAAGATTAGTAAGTGTTTGAAATGTCTATCGAGTATATTAATTTATTACATAGTACTATCAATAATTATTATCTACAATTTGTAAAATCGATAAACAGTAAATGCGCGTGCAATTACAATAGAAGTTGGCATTACATACAATATGATGCATGAATGCATGATACTTCTAAAATAAAATAATTTAAATTGGTTGCTATAGGCTCGATATTTGTCCGATATGTCAAAGTGGATTGATCAAAAGTCTAATGAAATCAAGATATACGACGAATATAATCGTGGAGTTTTATCATGGTCTGGCACATACACTATAGCTAGTTTCGATGAATTTGGTGTCGGGTTGACAGCCTTCGAAATATTTAAAGTGTGTACATATAAAGTCATGTACAACTAAAATATCCTTCTGGTAATCTTTTAAATTGACCATAAATTATTATTTTTTTCTTTTTATAGAAAGATTGTGAAACAGCGCTGGCTGATTTAGCTGAAGAAAGTGAATCCGATGAAACGAAAAATAGTAAAAAAGAAAATGTAGAAAATGAATTAAATGTTAAAGACGAAAATGAAACAATAGAAAACAATTCGTCCAACGATCAAAATACTGATTTGGCTATTACGAATGCAACTAAAACTTTATTGTCGTCGATTTGTTCAGTGTTTAGTTTATTTTATGATGAAAAGTACAAATTTGATTACCATGTTTCCTTAGCGAAGATCATGCATTTAAAAAAATTTGAACACAAAGAACGAGAAGTAAGTTATGTATAACTTTTTATTGAAATATAGAAAAAAACAATATTAATATGTAACTATAAATTTATAAGTATGGAAAATGTGGAAGACGGTGTCTACGTATAAAAGTATCTGTTTACAAATTACTTTATGTTGGCTAATCCTATAAATGAATTTATAAATTCCTAAAGTAGGTAGGTACTATAACCATAATTTATCAAACTCTTGAAAATAAGATCAATAATTAAACATAACGTTAAAACACTTTTAAACAAATGGTGTATAGTAATATATGGAAATAAAAATAAATAATATGAGTAAAATCTTTTACTTGAAAAATTTATTGTGGTATTATTTTTGCAAAATATGGGCAGGATTAATAACTACCGATTACTACAGAGTCAAGTGGAATGTGTCGTATAATAATAGCGTCATCGCATATATATCACATATTTCATTTCGATTTGATATATTTATTTTTAGATTCTGAACGAAGTGATGAATGTATTGATTTTACAATGATGTGTGTGTTTTTTTTTTTTGTGTCTGTGTACAGTATAACTAGTCGAAATAATGCTCCAATTTCAAACTTTAAGGGTGGTTTCCAATGAAAAGTGAATATCCTTGATGTATTATAGAGGTCAAAAGTTAATATTATCCAATAGTTTTCAAAAAAATCTAGAAAAATAAAAAAAAAATGACAGAAAAACGGGAATTTTTACGCAAAACCAGTTTTCGACCAAATCGGTTTTTTTATATAGTTTTAATTCAAAAACTAATTACTGTAAACACTTGAAATTTTCACCAAATGTTTATATCATTTTTACCTATATACAGTTAAATTTTCAAAAAATTTTGACTTTTTTGAGTTATTTATAGACTATAGAAATTTTCTATTTTTATGAGAATTTATTTTTAAACTGTCGATAAAATATTTTGAATGGCCAAAAAAAATTGAAAATTTAATACAAAGTTCCTTATGAGTTGTTCTTATTGTAGCTAAAAAAAAATTAAAAATTGTTAGTCACAATTTTTTTTATAAGTGTTTATAGTTCACATTTTTACAAAATCTGTCGAAAACGCGAAAATTTGCAAGTAAATTTGAAGTTGAAAAATCATAAAATTTGTTGTGTTTATAACTAAGAATTAAAAATACAACACTAAGTTTTTCATAAGTTTTCCTTCGAGTAGCTATAGAGAAAACCCGTAGCATCAGTATAGGAAAAATTTTAAGTGCGTTTGAATTTTAAATTTTTAGGAAATAGCGTAAGGATAACGATTTATCCTCAAACGATTTTAAATATTTGTTATTTTTCAAAAAGTATAAGCCGTAGATACCTACTTGAAAATTTTACAAGTTATTAAGATTGGCGTTTTCTGTAAGTGATTTATATTCAAAATATTTTGACTTTTTTTGAGATATATATAGACAACTGAAATTTTTAATTTCTCTGAAATTTTTTTTTTTTTTTGAAGTGTCGATAAAAATTTTTTGGCCCAAAAAAAAATACTTGAAAATGTAATACAAAGCTCCTCATAAGTTATTCTTATAGTGATTAAAAAATTATAAGAATACATAGGCACAAATTTTTTTTTATTAGCTTTTGAAATTCAAATATTGACGAAAATTCGTTAAAACCATGAATATTTGCAAATTATTTTGTAGGTATAATTCATAAAATGTTTTGTATAAGGAGCTAAGAGTTGAAAATTTAATACAAGATTTTCCATAAGTTTAGCTAATAATAATTATAAAAAAAACTTAAATTTTGATGTATTCAGACCATTAAAACATAAACCGCACCTTTTTCACCAACCACTGAAAATTATATCCTAGGCTGACAAATCATCTTCGTTCAGAATCGTTTTTCGTATACAATGATAATTATCATTGATTTCAAATTTAATCCTCCTATAATATATAATAGTGATCCACACGGCACCTAATGTACCCACTTGCCCGCTTTTTTTTTTTTATTGATCTAAAAAACATTAATAGCTAATAGGCCATTAGTATACGAGTGATTCTTTTATTAAACAACACTTATTACTTAAAAATCAATTAAATTTTTTTACATAATTTCCAATCAAAATTAAAACATTAAAACACAAAACATTATATTTTTATCGTTATAAATCTTTAAGTTATATCTACGATATGATATGATGACATGATAATCGATATTTATTTTTATTTTTAGTATTATTATTATTATTTTTTTTTTTTTTTTTTGAGGGGAGGACCTAATATTTAGATCAAAAAAATGGTTAAATAATATAACATGTTTATACAAATGTATACTCATAAATATTATAAAAATATGGTTCACGATTATTTTTGTGCACAGATCGCGAATAAGGGCCTAGACGGGTGGATAAACGCCGGTGCGGCTGGGGCCAATGACACGCGACCAGTGTGGAACAACGTGGTCAGCTTTTTATGCCTGAACCCTGCAGCCGTATTCGACGAACTTAAATCATCGGTGCGAAATATCATTCTCACGTCGGGCACCCTGTCGCCAATGCAGTCTTTCCAGTCCGAGCTCGGTACGCAATTTCCGATCGCCCTGGAGGCAGCCCATGTTATCAAGCAAGATCAATGTTGGGTGACGTCGGTGGGCGTCGGACCGTGCGGAACGGACTTAAACGGTCAGTTCCAGAACATTAACACGTACAATTACCAGGACGCGATGGGCAAATTGCTGATGGACGTGTGCACCGTCGTACCGTATGGCGTGTTGTGCTTCTTGCCATCGTACACGCTCATGGAGAAGCTATACAGCCGGTGGCAGATCACCGGACTCCTGAAAAGCCTCAGCCAGATCAAAGTGGTCATGTGCGAGCCCCGTCGGGGTGACCAGCTAGAGGAGTTAATGACCAAATATTACGCTGCCGTCCGGGGGGATGAGGGCGGCCCGCGTGGAGCGCTTTTCTTGGCCGTATACCGCGGGAAAATCAGCGAGGGTCTTGATTTTTCAGACAACAATGCCCGAGCGGTGGTGGCTGTAAGTTTGAAATTCAAAATTAACATGATCTCACGCAGTTAGGGATTATTTTTTTTTGCAAATATAATATATATTATAATATATAATGTAATAGGATGAATAGTTTCTTTTCACAATTAACACTCGTTCGTATTTCAAAAACTATTATCTATATGCTAACATTTTATATCGCCTTTTTTGCACTAATAATGTCTTGAGTAAACCAATTATTATATAAACTTTTGATACTTCAACAATTTCCACAAATTATATATACCTATACAGGCCAATGGCGTACTTAGGGAACTTTTTAAAGAGGTTAAATATTAAATACCTTCCTATGAAAAAAAAATTATATGATAAAAAAAAATCCAATAGTCGTCATAGAAACACAATATTATAGAAAAATTGTCAAGCACTAACATACTTTTTGACTATTATAATATATTAAAATCATTTTTTTTCTCTTACATACTATAAATATTATTATATATACATGCTAAATATACCTTCTGAATAATTAATTAATTATAATACAAAATCCATGATTTTTTTCTTCCATAAATCATCTATTATTTGATTAACTTGAATACTTCTATTATACCTATGAATATTAAATATTATTCAAATAAGCCAACTAACCGTTCTTCAATTATATCTGGACTTAATCAAGTGTTTAACTTATGTTTAAAAATGCAAAATATAGGCTATTTTTATAGTTTCATAATCTGAAATAAATTTATTATAAAAGTATCAAATATTTTATGCTTATATAATACCTATTGGCCAATATTATATTTAAAGCACAAATCGGTGCTCTTGTTTTATTTTTGGCAAGATTATAAAAGTGTTTTAAGAAAATAAAATTGGTGTAAATATCGGTGCTACATCATTTTTTTCCTCGGCATTTTACTTGTTGATATATTAAGTCATAAGACATGTTGTGTTCGTTTTATTAATATATTAGAGATTTTTACTTACCTATGGTTTTTTGTTTGTTTTTGTTTTAGGTTGGCATTCCATTTCCGAATTTTAAGGAAGAATCCGTGTTGCATAAAAAAGATTACAACAACAAGCACCACAAGAACAAAGGGCTGTTGCCCGGTTGGGAATGGTATCAGATACAGGCCTACAGAGCATTGAACCAGGCACTCGGCCGGTGCATCAGACACAAGAACGATTGGGGTGCTATCCTGTTAGTGGACAGCAGGTATGAACAGCCCAAGAACCAAATCGGGCTGTCGAAGTGGATAAGAGGAAGGGTAACGATGCTTATTTATGCATTTGGTATAATTATATTATGTATATAGTGTATTGTATTGTGACTGTAGTCGTATGATCAGTGACGCAATTTTTTACAACAAGTCCAGTGTCTTAAAAAAAAAGTTGATTATAATTTGTATGATTTTTGATGAATCTCATCCCCTAAAAAAGTTAAAAATTCCAAGAAATTTTCTTAATAATTGATAAAAACTTAAATTTTTCCTCAAAACTAGTTTATTTATTTAGTTGTTTCAAATTGCTGAACACATACATATAGTAATAAACATTGGCGCTTGCGGAAAATTTTTCAAAGGGTAATGCCTCATCGTGCAATTAAGACATTATTAATAAATAATAATATTATGTTAAATAATTTCAAAATTGAACTGGCGGGATTTTAGATTTACCGGCTAGAATTATTAGAAACACTTTTCTTATTAATTTAACAGGAATACCGACTACTGTATTACGGTATGTTAGTGGTTACCTACCGACTTTTTTTACTTTTTAATGTTTGAAAGTGAACACTTTAGATTCTTTTAAAAGTTCTTAATCCGTTTGTTATTAAAAACTATGGTTGTAAAACAAAAACATTTTTATTCTAATTACATTAAATTATAAGAAGTAAAAAATTGTATTAACATTAAATCTTAATTATTTTTCAATAGAATTACTAAAATTGTTTTCATTAATTTTTTAATTTCAAAATGTGATGTAGAGTTTTTACTCGCGTACTCGTATCAAACATCAATCACAACTATTAATGTTTTTCAGGTCGAAAAAAACAATTCGTGGACAACAATCGTCGCCAAACTCAAGAACTTTGTAGAGATGAGACAGCTACACGACTCTACTGCAGCAGCTCTCTAACTTGATACCTAGTTATTATTTTTGTACATTCTAATTGGACTACAACACCACATTTAACTCATAATTCCTATACTTAGTAATAGTTTTCTTATTGGTGGTTATCATCAGTAAGTAAAATACATAAATGTAATTTATTTTTCTATTATATATTTACGTGTTTTAGTCATTTAATTATCAGATGCGTTGTGTGTTTTTTTTTTTTTGTTTATTTTTTTATAAGTACCGAGTAAATTATTTTTTGCTTATTCTGTATGTCTTTATTTTTTTTCTTTCAACTACCTATAATTTCATTTAAATTGTAAAATCAAACTTGAAAAATACTTGTGTTCATTGTTCTTCATTGTAGGTGTTGGTATTTTATAAATTATGATTTTTATTCTTAAAAATTGAATAAATAATTTTATTTAAAATCAGTTAATTAGTTAAATGACTAAATTAGTAATGTATGGCTGGGGCGGATTCAAATATTTTCCTAGGGGGGCACATATAATAAAAAGTAATATACCTAGATAGGTATATAGATAATTTGTATTTATGTGATAATATCTTATTTTTTATTTAATTTGGGGACGCCACCTTTGTCCCCTCTGGTGCAAGATAAGAGTATTTAATTGTATGGCTCAAAATAATAATATATATATATCTTCAACATATTATATATTAATACTTATACTTCTTTCAACTTATCAATAATACAAATATAGATGTATTTAGTCATTTAGACTAATTTTAATTTATTTATGGGACATTAGGGAATTGAAATTTTTGATTTTTATATAAAATATGTTGATATTAAAATAATACTCGCTCAGAATAATTGTAATTAGATAGACGTTTAGTATACTTACCATGAAACAAAAATACAATATTTTAGTTCCCTTTGATAAACAAATTAACTAGGTAGGTACTAAGCAACTATAAGCAATGACTTCCTAAGCCGTCCTTAATTCAATAACTTACGAATTTAAACACGCTCATTCCCTCATTTGTTAAGAGTGGCGAATACCGAAGTAAGAACATCGTCAAACTACTATTGTAAAAACCAAATAAATATAATAAACCGTATACCCGAGCCCCATCTAGTGACAAAACGAATTTCAGTTGTGAGTATAATATAATTCAGCCGAGCGTTTGAATTAAAATTTACGCCATAGACTGCGCTGTTTTTCATTTTGTATTGGGGTTTTGTGTATTATATTCTTTTTTTAATTAGACACTCGACGACTAGTGCAAGATCGATCGTTAGATCACAATTGATTAACAGCACAAAATGCTTTATTTTTATGCCCCTTAGTCATATCATACTCAGTACTGTATAGTATGTACAACGTAGAATTATAGATTAGGTACTCGTGTGACAAGTTTTTTCACAGGAAATAGCATATAAAAATATAACCATACGAGTACACTTCTAAGTTCCAATGCGAGTAAAAAATTAAAAACCTGCTTAGGTCCAAGTAATAACTGTATCTATAAATTTGTTCCCGGGCAGCATTAAAATTCAAAATCTTATTTTCCACACAAAATTAGAAATATTCTTCCTACTTTATTCACACTCAGTAGGTACTTATAGGTATAACATCTTATCATAGGTAGCTGAAATATGTCGATATTGTGTCAGTCGTGTCATTATAAAAATATAAATGCTCAAAAATAATATACAATATATATTTCAATAAAAATTAAGTAACAATAAGCCATAGAAAAATAACTCATACCATGTCAGTAACTAAAGATATAACATATAATACTAAATAGGTACCTAATAGTTATAAGCATCAGCATACTTTAAAATTTAAATAGCTAATTTAAATTTGACCGAATTAACATAGTTACTCGAAAAATTTCTACTAATTACTCATTTTCATTTTTGTCCTAATTATAAAGTCCAAAAAATTGCAGAACTACTGCACAGTCAAATTTAAAATAGAATTAATTATTGTCGAAATATATATATTATATACCTAATATATGTGTAGGTGTATTAATTGTATTGATAGCTTTAATAATATATTTTAATGCACCTAAACTTTAAATTTAAAAAAAATGAAATGTAATAAGTATATAGTTAGAATATGTACACAAAAATTCTCTATACAATTTGGTAAATATCTGGTAAAGCGGTAAGTATCATTGTAACATTTTGATGGCTTTCAACTCAATCAAATCTTCATTTTTAATACTTCGCAACTTGTATTGTTTTCTTAAATGTGGTTACCGGTATCTGAACGCCGGTGCCCTACATTTAAAAGAAACATAGTATAATAGTAGGTATCTATACTAAAGTCAATAGGAATTCGTAATTATTTGAGAATTGGTATGTGGTCTGTACTAAATGGTTGAGTTTGAAGTACATATATCACAGTCATTAACACTAAAACTAAACCATTATCAAATCATAAGCGCACTATTTTTGATATTAAAATATAATTTTTTAAACAATTGAAATATGACAATTTTTTAATTACTCGTTTATAATATAGTGATATTAGAAGTTTGGGAGATAATATCAAAAATGTGGACTGACCGTTCTCAAGTAGACTCGACGACAAATTCAAGTATGTTTTCAGATTTTTTATAGCTCTACTTTATCAATCGGTACGTTGGACAAAAAATACGTCTGATTTCTTATGCGTGTTAGATAAAGACAGGCGATCACCGTCACCAATCCCCTTAGCAGGTATCCAATATTTGGGACAATATTTTAACCATTAGTGGACGATTCGGAGAGGTCAAGTAAATGCAGTAGGTACACTACGTACAAGATAATAATAAGAAAAAAAAATGATAACATTTTATTCTATAATACAATAAAAATTTTGTAAAATCAGTACAAAAGATTACAAATAGGTCAGTGAACACAAAAAAAAAAAATTATTGCGTCGGTGGACGGTTATTAACAAATAAGTTGTGGAGTGCATTCACCCATACGATTCATGGAAGACACTGGGAAAGGGAATAATCAAGTATACTAGAGAGCTACGGAGGGTAGTAAACATCAGTAAATCACAATCATATTTATATATAGGGAACTTACGATTTAAATATAAATAATAATAATAATAACATAACTCACAATTAACTATTAAGTAACTGTTTTACATACATGATTTATAATAAAATTGTATTTAAATAATACTTTGGTGCAAACTCTTCAGGAAATTTACTAGTCATCAATTGTTTGGATCCACGTTCTGTAACAAACAATAATATCGACACGTAAATAAACATATATTATGTTCCAACTTATAAACTTTATAAATCAACACTGTATACTACATACGTTTTTTTTTCAATAATAAAGATACGGAAAGTCATTAAGAAGACTAATTTAATAATACTGCCAAGTTTTATTTATAAATTCCCAGCATGACAACGCTTAAAAGCAATGACTTAACTGTTTTAACGACGTGGATTGTTTTGAATACATTTTGTGAGGAAGTCCGCATATCAACCAATATAAAATAAAAATTATGAAAACGGCAGTAATGATTCGATTTTTGTAAAAAAAAAAAATATAATAATAAATCGGGACACCGAGATCAACATGTAGAGGTAAAAATTATGCTTTCCGGGTCCGAGTGTCCGATGACCCAATTTTCATCGAAATAAAAAACACAACAACTCACTTTTTGCTGTTGTAGGATCGTGGTATTCCTCGCGCCCTGGCTGGCCAAGAACGTGGTTACCGAATCGTCGCTGTCGCCGTCTCCGCCGTCATCGTCGTCATCGTCGTCGCTGCTCGACCGGAACTCGTCGTCGTCGTCGTCGTCCAGATCGCCGGTCATGGCGGCCTGCAGGTCGTCGATGCGCTGCAGAGCCAGAGCCAGATCGGACTTGACGGTGCTCACCTCGGACTCTGCCTGTTCGGCTCGCTTTTCCAGCGCCCGTTTGCGGTTCACGTCTGCCGATTCCCGAGAATCCCTCTCGGCCATCGACTCCCGGGCCTCCCGCAACGACCGCTGCATTTTGCGCACCGCCTCCTGTGCGGCGTTCTCCTTGCACTGGGCTGTCTCTCGTTCGGTCTCCAACCGTTCCACGGTTTCCTTCAATCGGGCTATCTGCACCTCTAGCCGGGTCCGAGTGGTCAGCTCCAGCTGCAGCTTGGACTCGAGCTCGGTGACCCGGAGCTGCAGCCGCTTCAGGTTCAGCGAGCCGGCCGGGTCGCCGTGCGTTTCCATGTTGTCTAATCGGAACGTCAGCTCGGCCAATCTCTCCTGCAAGTTGGCTCGGTCCGTGTCCAGCTCGGCGATACGGCTCGCCTGTTCCTGTTGCACGGTCTGCTCAGCGCTAAGTTGTTGTACCGTACCCCGGTACTTCTTGAGCACCTCGGCCAGCTCCTCCTCGTTCTCGTCCAACTGACTCTGCAGGTGATTCTTGTCTCGCGCCAGGCTAGCGGCACGCTCTTCGGCCGTACGTTTGGCCGCCAGTGCTTCGTCCAACGAAGCCGTCACCTCTGCCAAATCGGTTTCGGCCAAGGTCCGGGCCTTGAGTGCCGAATCTCTAGCACTCTCCGCGTCCTCCAGCTGGTTCCTCAACTGCCGCATAGCTATGCGGTTCGCCTGACTGTCGGTCCGTTGTTCTTGCACCGTCTGCGCGTCCCTAAGCAGTGCCTTGAGCTTCTTCATATCCCGCCGCAGCCGAGAAATTGATTCCTGGTCGTTCATGCTCCGACATCGTTCCCTGTCTTCGGAGTCGACTAGTCGCCTCTCTAGGTCATGACGTTCTCGAATCAGCGCCGTCCTCTCTTCATGCTCGTTTTCGATCTCACATTCCAACGCCTTGATCTTTTTTGCCGCCGAACACCGAGTCTCCTCGTTTTCTTGTTCGCGTTGAGCCAACTCTCGTCGATGTTCCTTTCGTTCCTGTTCGAGTCCCATCTCCAAGCGAGTTTTTACCTGTTCCAGTAACTGCACCTGGCCAGCTAGATCGTCCAGTTCTTCTTCTTGGTCTTTGAGCTTACTCTCCAGTTGGTGTTTAGATCGCTTGAGTGCGGCGACTTCTTCCTCAGTGTTACCGCTAAACGTCAACTCCTGTAGCTCGCGATTCAAACCGACGACTTTCTGTTCTTTAAGCTCCAATTCTAATTTTACACTCTAAAATTGAAAAAAAAAATATTTATATTCATTGATTTGATTTTTAAGTCAATTCCTAAGAAAACTTACACTTAACGTTTGTTCCATTGAAAATTTATCCGACATGGCCATGTCTTTTTCTCTGGTAATTTTTTCTCTTTGAGCTTTTTCTTTCTTTAATTCTTCTTGTAATGAATGCAACTCTGTGTCGAATCTAGTTATTCATATAAATTGTACAATATTACTAAATAAATATCATCTAACTAAATCGAATCGTGCAAAATTATTTGTATTGTAAATCCGATAAGAATTGAACTAATTAATTTTAATCTACACGTTTTTCTTAAATGAATAAACCATCCGTGTGGTATACAAGTTATAATCATAAATTAGCATTGCCATTTTAAGCTAACAAATTACATTATTTTATAATATTTTATGTATGATATATAATGTCCAATTTTATTGCTTTAAACATACATTCATAAGAAAATACTTTTAAACTTACTTCTTTTGTTTCTTTTCGAGTAAATTATTTCTCGAGTTACTTTCTTCCAACATAAGTTTAAGGTCGTTTGATTCAGAATTTAGCTTATTAACTTTTCGTTTCCATTGGGCAACAATTTGACGTTGTTCTTCTACGTCTTCGTAAACACCAGCCAACTTAAAAATTATTAATATTAATACATTGTATAAATATAAATATATTGACTAATAATTATATATAATAACATAATATATTATATTATTGTATTATATAATACTATATGTTGACTTGGACGAAAAATAAATCAAATATATTAAACTCACTTTTTTTTCAAGCTGTTTTTTCATAGCCAAAAGTTGCTCCATGTCGTCATTATGCTGTTGTTGTAATCGCTTCTTAGCGTACTCCAATTCTCGACAAACGCGTTCATATCGTCGTCTATAATACTGGTCACCCTTATCGCTATTCGCTACAGCACTATCGTCATCACTCATGGTTCCGGCTACGGATGACGACGATGACATCAACGAAGGATCAGTGGACCTCATACATAGCAACTGCATTTCTAGTTGTTCATTAGTTTCAGCCAATCGCGTCTTAACGGTCTGTGTCTCCTGTAACTCTTTTTCTAACCGTTGTCTTTCGGCCGATTCAAACTGTAATCGCTCGGACACCATAGTTACTGTGGAATGCTCTTCAGCTAAGTCAGCAGTTGTTTCCGCCAACTAGAAACAGAACACAAAAGAACACTTTAATAATTGCAAGTAACTTACGGAAAATTGAAATGGCAGCCATAAACCTTATTCTCGTGGAGGAGTTCGAGAAGTTTAGCGTTAAATTCTGACCTATGTTCAGTGGTGGAGTGACAAGACCGGTATGATAAAGGAGATACAGAACGTGATACCGATCGCGACGGCGTTAAGCCATATCGTCTTCTCATTAAAGCCGGTGTGAACATTGTTGTTACGGGAATGTATGGGAACGTTATATGAGCAATGTTTGGGGAAGTGTCGGTCAGTTGAATGAAACAAGAGTTTGTCTATTGTTGTTATACGCGGTCTCGTCTTAAAATATCGGTCGCATAAAAATAGACCGGCCCCGGGAGAGGAAATTAAATGCGTTTGGCCAGAGACCAATAAAATTACCAAACGGCAAATACTCTAATGCAAAAAATACACGACCGAAAAGTTTAAAGAATTTTCTACTTACTCTCTGTTCGAGTCTATCGTTATCCATTTTCAACTGCGACCGTTCCTGTTCCAACTTATCCACTTTATTCCTAAGTTGCTCCAGTTCGTCCTAGAACACATACGACGATTCCAAATAAAATATATTAACTTACCGACAATGAAAAAAAAATCTAATTTGCAGTGTACAGTACTCACAGATTTTTGTTTGAGTTCATATTCAGTCCGGTGGACGTTGAGCAAAGGTGTGATTCTAACCAATAGCCGCCACCACGGCCAATCTCTCACGACCATGAACTTTTTAACATTTCGCTGTATGCACCGTACAGCGATATCATTTACTTTTCGTTTAGCGTAGTCTTTTCGAGCAAGATATCCACGACAGCGAGCTTGTAACTGAGTAAAGATGTCCGATAACTTTTCGTCTCGTTGTGATTCAAGTGTTTGTAAGACATTGGCACGGAAAAATATCTGATAAAAATAAATAAAGAAAGAAAAATTACACGCTTGTTACACATATTGTTTCACATACACGTGTACGAACTAATATTACTTATTCTATAGTCAGCTACGTGATAATTTGTTATGAATTTATTATTTTAAACCTATATCGAGAACATTCGTGATATTTTTGTAAAACAACAATCCTTTAATCTTATAAACTAACAACGTTAAACCAGTAATAAATTATCATATGACACATCATACATTCAGCACATTTATATAAATAAATAACTGTATAAAATCTAACGTTTTAAAAATGTGATCCATTCAATACACGAGAACCAGAAAAAAAAATAATCTGGTCACAAAATTTCTAGTATAACAAATTATTATTAATTTATCGTGAATAATGTATGTAAATTTGTATTACCTAATATATATTATATATATTAGATAGAAAAAATATTTAAATGCCTAAATATTTTTAAACTCTAAGACTACGTTTTCACGCGTTTATAAGTTACAATATGTATAGTGAAGCGAGTTAAGATTTTCAATATCATTTTTGATATTTAACTAAAATACAATACCTATGTATTTAAAACAAAATAAAAAGTTAATAACAAATTATTATGCGTTATACAAAAAAATATAATTAAATCGTACCATGAAAATAATAATAATAAAAAACAGAAATTAAATTTTCATAAATAATCAATAATGTTTAAAATAATTATTTCAATAATTTATAATTATTAAAATGGTTTATTTTACCGAGCCTAATAAAAATATATTTATTGACTTCTTGAAAATATGGTCTTATTATTCGTAATTTTTAAACAATAAGGGTTAGTTAAGCGTAAAAAATAATTACTAACTGATTAAAAAAAAGAAATAAAAATTAACACGATAGAGATTGTTACTAGACTTAAAATTTTATATTCTTTTCTGTTTTATCAGGTACTATATATATCAATAATTTAAATATTATTTAAAAGAACTAAATTTTAATTGAAGATTAATTTATTATACGTTATTCAAACTAAAATTTAACTTTTAGGTAAAGGTCAGGTTAATTTGTTTAACATTTTATTTAGATGTCGGTGAAATTTAATATTTTTACAAAAAAAAATTATTTTTGTTAAATAAATCATTGAAGTTTTATTTTTCAGGCCTGATTATTTAAATGTTTAAAAATAATTATTTTAACCATTGATATTCAAAATTATACTTTGGTAATTACAATTTTTTAACATTCACATTTGTTCAGTAGAGATATTTTTAGTTGTACGTTTATAGTTCTAGTTTTTAAAATATTTTCTAGTAACTACAACTGTTGTATTTTCATATTAGCTTTAGGTATTAGAACTTGACATTCTAACATATATTATATTATACTATTATTATACTCGACAAGTGTTTCAAATGTTTCATCGTTATTATGATTCATTAACAATTTTTATGAGTATAACTAAAACACTTTAAATAGGTAGTCCCGTAGGTACTCTCATAAACTCGTTAATAAAATAATAAACTGAGTTTAGTTTTTCTACTACTATACGATTACATTCAAATGTAATAATTAATATTTAATAACACCACAGTCGTGAACCGAGTCGAGCGAAGTGGGTCGAGTACCTATTCAAAATCAGGTCTCTGCATATCCTGTCCGACTTTTTTAATATGTATATCATTAGGAACGTAACTAAACTGTAATAAATAATATGATATTAATACTAATGGTAAAATATAAATATATACATTCATACAAATAACGACAAACAAGAAATATTGATCCTGCAGTAATCTCTTAAAAACGTGATTAAATTGTTAACGCCATAATATTTGTATTAAATTGATTGTATGTACATTAATCATTAATGAAAAGAACAACCATTATTTTATGTAAAAAAATGTCTAAAACAATAAGCTAGGAATACAAAGTCCTCGTTTATTTAAATTATGTCTTATTAGTTACTGCAACGCTTCAATATAATATCATTGGTCATAATTCATAACAGATTACCTACTGTATTCTGTATACAGTATAGACGACGTAATATTATGTTTTATTCGCCTAGCTATACGCGCTATCACTAAACAGTAAACCCATCATACTTAAATGATCAATGTTAAGAAATTAAGTACCTATACATTCACCAACAACATTATATATTTAGAAGTACATAATAGAATTAAATATATATTTGATTTCTATGTAATATTTGATGCAACTGATGAGAGGTCTTATATTTCTCTCTTGAATTTATGACCTAACACATATTTTTTTATAACTACAGCTTATTATTGGCTCATATACTTTTATTGAATAATATATAACATAATCGACGTCACAGCGTAAGTAATATTATAATTTTATTGTTTTCTACTAAGCGTCATAAAAATCGAAATACGTATTTATAGATTTTAAAATAAAAAAATACTGGGAGTATACTGTATTGTTATACTATACTACTGGGAGTAGCTATGTGATAAAATACAAAATATTTATGTATGTTGATAATATTTCCTACTAAATATTTCTAAAGACATGAGTTGACATTGACATAACATTGCTGAGTACTAGTAGACTAGTATATTTAAATGATTTAGAATTTAATGTTAAACATATTATATTATACATTTTAATGTTTCAATAAACGTACTACGCACTAATATCGATAATCATAATATAATTTGCTCGAAAGGTAATCATCAATAAGTAATGAGTAATGACTAATGAATGTGTGACGGATGCGTATTGTGTACACTGAGTGTACCAATATACCTACATTAATTACATAACTTCGTCCGTTGTTAAGTATTATTCTGTTGGGTGTAATAATAAGTGTTTCAATGTTATATTATTTGACGTATAGTAATATAAAACAATTAGAACGGCAACGATGACGGAATAAGCGATAATAGTATAATAATATGAAGACTTGACTTGACTTTAATCGTTTTAAATACCTGTTAAAAGTGTAAGTGAGACATAAAAACAAAACACTTACATTTCACGAGTAGGTATTTATATTTTATACTTTAGTAATTCGATCGTTTGACTTTATAATAAATCCTGGTGAAAACCTAAGTAAAAATTTCCATGTTGAGCTAAAGAATAAATAAATTATATAATTTAATGGGATACGTGCGCAACGCATTCTAAGAGAAATAAGAAAAATAATACCAACAAGTATTTCAATTATAAGAATAAATCGTTGAAAATCGCTATTTATGAACATTTCTTCGTTGGCAGTAAATTATATAATATTACATCGGCGATTCGAATCATCATGAAAGATGCCCTATAGGTACACCTACCCATAAAAGAATCGATCGACCATGAGAATTTTTATTGTAACGATGCCTTTTCTCGCATTATCGAATGCTCTCAACCTAAACGTTCATACGAAATTTGCGTTGTAGTCGGACAACCGTCTAGCACAATTATTTACATTCTGTCTTATACCTAACACACACGCGAGCCCCGTTATATGCACCGTATATACACGACGTACGATTATTGAATTTATCCTATATATATTGTAAAATATGTGTTTTTACGGTACGAGCTGTGAATAAATTATTAACGACGGCTGCCTCTTCTGTATTATAGTGCATACGTCTTTTAACCAGACCGGCAAACCAGTTTGTATTTTTTATTTTGTCCAGATTAATCCCGCCGATACGGCATAACGGGAAATTGCATATTTGTTCTGGCACGCGAATCGATAAAAAACAACGGACACCAATACAAATCTGCACGCGTACGGAATAATATACGTTTACGTTTCCGTCAACATTTCGTGCATATTTTAATGTAACAACATACAACATAATGCGAGCAAATATTATCATTTCAATGACCCAAAAAAAAAAAAAAATAAAAATAAAGCGTCGTTTAAAAACGTATCTCGAGCGCTGAAAAATCGCGTATAGATATCTGTGCACATTGACGCGGGGGCGATGTATGGTGTTGCAAATTGCAGTCGCGTGCATCTCGAGTCATAGACTATTGTAATATTCTATTGTAGGCACATTACGTTACGCGCACGGAAATTTAATCAAATACTTGTAATAAGAACAGGGTTATGTATTTCACAACTACAAAAAAAGACTGTTCTCGAAATTAGTTTTCGAAATGAGTATATTATACGACGTGTTGATGCCGTCGATATAGCAGTTGTCAAAAATGATGAATAACAATACGTTTTATAGACGCAGGCCACATTATAATATATTTTACACCTTAAATGGATGTACGTAGAGGACGTACCTATCACGCAAAAACTTGCTTTTTAAAAGTCCGCAGTATTTTATGCATAAACACGTGTAATTTATGGTATATATATATTATTAGCAGAAAGCGAATGTTCACCGAATTTAGATACTAGGTATAGAGTTCAAGAAAAAAATTCTATCCGCATTGTAAATGTATTGATTGTAGGCAACACGCCAACAAGCGAAATCTTTTTTTGTAAACTTTTTTTATACTGTATACGCAAGAATAGAATAGTCATTAAGAGGATGCCACGCACCCGCTATTTAAGGGGTTTAATATAGGCAATTTTAAGAATGATTACAATTTTAAAATTTCGGAGTTATTGAAAACTGGCCGTTTACTCGTTTTTCAAACATTTAAATCGATAAGCAACAAAAATACTTCTAGAAAACGAATTTTAATTTTAAAAAATAATCGAATTCGTTGATTGAAACAAAACGTTTAAATACTCATTCAAAATATCTTAAATAATGATGATTAAATATCAATTTTATTGTTAGTCATACAGCCGAATATAACGTGATTATATGCAGAAAAATTGTTTTGTCTCGAAAACGAATCATTCAAATATTATAGTCATATTTATAGACGATAAGGAAGACTATACAAAATATATAATAATGCTATGTCGCATAAGATACACTTTTATTTTTTAGACAATTAATTTTCGAAATTACGACACAGACAATTCTGTATCGCGTACAAATTTGATTTCTCAACCGCCACTGTCGCCCATATCGAGTGGTTATTTCAAAGGAGAAACACAGTTTTCGTTCCAATAAGGAAATCTATACAGGGGTGTGCGGCGTCCCCTCGAACATTTATCAAACGCGGTTATTTCGCCCCGCGTTCATGTCACTGGTCACGAAAATATGTAGTCGTGTACGTAAGAATATATGATTTGTTTAGCGTCACCAAAACGGGCGCAGACCTCCAACCTTTTCGCAGTCGGTGTAGTCCTCGACGGTCTCCACGCTGTTCGGTTCGGTGGACGAACACTCGGGTATCGGTGACAGGTATCCTCCAGTCATAGAGGCGATCGTTTTCGATCCGTCATTTCCTCCTCCGAAATGTCGGCGAATGACCGCCTCGGACACGTCTTCGTCGTCGTCTTGGTCCAGCAGCTTTGCGCGCGTCAAAGCGGGACAAGACGTCGCCGAAGCGAACGTCACCAACCGTTCGAGTCGGTCTTCCGGCGCCGCCGGGACGTCGTCTTCGTCATCGTCGTCATCGTCGCCCTCGCAACAACCGTCGGACGACGCCGACGAAGACGTGGACAACGTCTGCTGCGACGTCTCGCCGAAACCGCTGTCGTGTAGCGACGGTTCGGGGGCTCCAAACACCCACGAGTATGGCACTGCCGTGCGGGCCGCCGATATCGTCTCCTCGACCGACTCGTATCCCGAACTGTGCGGCGAGCCGGGTTTGTCGTCCGGTTTGTCGTTCGACCCTCCGCCGCCGCTGCCGCAACAAACCGATTTCTCCGAGTCGGAACTGCTTCCGCAATCGGAAGACACCGCGCTGTCTGCAGCCGCACCGCCGCCGACCGGAAGTCGGTGAGAAAATGACGCGGCGGCCCGATCTGCCGGCTGGCCGTCGCGACGCCGGTGTAATTCACTCAACAGTTTCTCCTGTCGCCTCTTGATCTCGTACTTGACGACGGGCGGCGGCATCGGAGGCAACGGCGGCGGTTGCAGTTTGACGACCGCGGGCGCCGAACCGCGGTCGGGCGCGCGCTGCAACGGCTTGGGTATCCGCGTGGTGCGCTGCGGGGGAGGCGGCGGTTGAGCTTGAAATTTTTCGGTGATCTTCGACACGGTCCCTTTGACCACGTTCGGGACGACGGTAGAAGAACCCGCGGCCGTGGACGCGGGCGAACGCGACGTCGCCGAAGTCGCGGGCCGCGTACGGCCGAGCAACGCTTTTTTCGTCTCGCGAACCCGCGAACCGCCTGGGCCGCCGACGGCCACACGATCGGGCGGCATGAGCGCGTACGCGAGCAGCAACGGGACGACGCGAACAAACGACGACGGCCACTGCGTCAACAGTACCGGCAGCAGAACCGCCACGAACGCCGCCGACGTAGAGCAACACCACCACCACTGAAACGGACTACGCTGTGACGAAACTACCGGCGGCATGTGAAGAACGGTGGCCGACAACCGCGACACATCACAACACGACGACAAAAACGACAGCGATAACAACAACGACTGTCATACACGCGACATATCGAGCGAATTCGACACGAGCATCGTCGACAATCACACATCCGGCGCGTCCGGACCAATCGACATAACTGTCCGTGTGTCCGGCGGCGGCCGCGGCCAATGTCTCTCCTCGCTGGACGTCAGCCGCCGCCGCCGCCGCCGATGCCGTTTCGGTCCATTCACGGGTGCTCGTCTCGTACGTATACACACACGTCGAAAACTGGTTTCGCGCCCGAACGACGACCTTCATACGCGTCGTGCGAGATAATCACCAACGACGAGTGCGTAGTGTATAATAATAATAGAAGACTAAAATTCATATTATTATACCTAGTACGTATTTTTATACTGGGTGAGACTCGCCAAATATGCTCATCCCCTTTTTCCATTAATAATATGTATAATGCAATTATTGAAAATCTAATTTCTATTAGAATTTTCAAGTAGGTACATCATTTCAAGAGCCATAATATACTCAACTACATTAATTAATGAGTGTCCCGAGGAAATTTTGTTTTTCAAATTAGAATTATTATTATATTAATTATGGTATTATATGATACTATACTGGGGTTTTTAATAACTTTACTCGATCAAACTTTTAAAACAATAATACACTAAAAATGTATATATAGTAAAAAATGGAGATTATAATATTTTCATTTAAAAATACTGACTATATGTATCCCACAAAACATTTCTCAAACCGTACAAAAATAATCAACGATTCTTCGGTGTTTAAATATATTTATAAGATCCTATACATAGAACCAGAATTTGAATAAATTCATTTTTAAATAAAAGAATAGGGATGAGCGTGTTTAGTGAATCACCCTGTGTTTATAATATGTATAGTATAATTGCAGGTACCGTGACGATCGTATTACACACAACAATCGTCGTGCCAAATAAAAATAATAACGCATAGTTTAAAAATCGTGACATTCCTGTAGCGGCTATATGTATACATACTTGAAAATATAAGTAAGTACATGATTATATGTGTGTGTGTGCGTGTACGCTAAAAGGCGCTATTACACGTTGATTTGTCGGAGGAACATCCCCCCAATGTTAAAACCTTATAAACGAGGAAAGGGGGAATATACACGCCTTGAGCAGCGAAACAAGTTATTTCGACGACCTAAAGTATGCACGTGAACACAAACAGACTATACAGAGGTGTGTAAATACAGTTGGAAAGTCGAATACTGTCGAGGAATGCGTGTTTTGTTTTTCGTAAATCTAGTACGCGACCCGAGAGTAGGTACGCCCGCAGTGTATATATAGGCATTATATTTCGTAATGGTCTGTATACTTATATATATACATATATATATATTATGCGTACAACAAGAGGAAGATCATTAAAGCTCTCTGCGGTCGAAATTGACGTTTCACGATCGCACACGATTTCCCTTTGACCTATAATAACATACTGTATATGTTGCAGAAGCTGCATGGCCGAAGTGTAATATTTAAATATTATTGATATAACATATAGCTATTTTTTATATGTAAGCGAAATACGCTACATATAAATGCTATATAGTGTTATTATATACAATCAAAGCTCACTCTGCGTGCTTTCTAAATCCTATAGTTTCTAAACGTATACTGTATACACTATTATAACTCAATACAAAATGTTGTAACTAACCAATGGACAGGCACAACGGGGATATAAAATGATTTTGACTTTTATTAAACACGTAAAAGGCTAAAACCACCCAGAGTTCTTGATAATGATAATCCTGGTTCAAAGATACAATTTGTATTTTCTTATTATATAGGTACGTTTTAATAAGCCGGAAGGGGCGGAAAACAGTTTATTATTAGGTCGCGTTTGTTCATGATAAAAATATTTGTAAAAGTATAATATTATAGATTATATAAGCATACATACGTGAAAGGCAAGGGAAGCAGCAACCTCCCTACAAGATTTTTCTACCCCTAGACTTTCTATCAATGTATTTAATATTTAAAAAAATATATATTTTCAATAATATACAATGTGCGAACAAAATACTAAAATAATATCATAAACTATTATAAACAGTATAATATTTTCTAATAAAAAAACAGTTTCAGGAATGGTTTTAATTCTGTAAAAAAATAATGGCTGCGCAATAGTGACAAATACACATCTTACACCACTCAAACACTCAAATCTGATAATACAAATTTCAAAAAATATTTATAACATTTTAAAAAGGACTTATTAAAAACTGTTGTGAAATTTTTATGTTAAAACCTATAATTATTTGAATCAATATATTATTGTACTTTAATATAATTACATCCATGATTATTACATCGAGGATTAATTTCAAAAACCGTTGTCTCATCTCAAGATCATAAGTATGAAAAAAATCAAGAAGTACTAGGACCTCTGAAGCCCGGAGCTAATGTAGTATTGTCTCCCCTATTAAGAGGACCTACATACACTTATGTTTATGATATGAGCATGATAATAGGTACACTATCGAAAAAAATAAATTGAACATCGATTTACAGTTATTTGGAACATACAGACATACAGTATATTATATATAAACACAGTGGCTGCATAATATATTGATCTACTGTATTTATATCAATTACATTTTTTAATTGATATATAATAAGAATATTTTTAAATTGTTAAAACTAATAATATACATAGAATAACGAATATACGAAATAATATAAAAAATGATCCCAAAATTTTTTTAAAATGGAAATTGTTTTAAATTTAAATTATATACATTAATGTATTTTACTTAAATAAAAATATATCTTATATATATAATTATTATATTTAGCGATTAACCATTTTTATAATGTCAATGTAATCTGGGAAGAAAAAAAAATCTACCAGCTGTTTACATAAATATTTAAAAAATAAATTATAATAATTAACAAACATTCCGAATTGTCAAACTGTATCAATAAAGCATATGATGAGTCTAATACTCATGTTAAATAATTATCTTGATAGTTAACAAATATTAGATAATGATTAAGTAGAGTGTGATTCATTAATTTTATTTGAAAAATGTTTGTTTTTTTATTATTATTCTACTTTAAGAGTATATAATAAGAATTTATAAACTAATAAAAAAAACCATCGGTAGAAGAAATTTAAAGAAAAAAATCAAATAATGTAGTAGATAAAATATAACAAAACATAGTAATTTTTATTGACTTTTTTTTTTATACATATAACTTTAATATTTGCTGATTTTAATCATGAATGATAAAACCACTGATGCTTAGCTCTATACGGAAATTATAACTTGCTAAATTAATGTTACCTTGGCTGTTTGGGTTTTATAACCTCTTTTATACAAACTTAAAGCCGTGTAGCATAGCAAATAGTATAATGTTTTTGGGACGGATATAAAACAATACAATGACAAATAACTAATACAGTGAGGCTAATTAAACGAGGAAACAGATGCATACAATATTCTAAAATCTATATATATTAATAACAAAATTAGTATAGGTAGTAAAATGTCAAAAGTCGTTATTTGTATACGATAAAATAAAATAAATATAAATTAGGACACCTAGCTAATAGAATAAAATGTATTATGTAATACACAACTTATTGTTTCTCACTCACTCTTTCTCTCTCTTTTTCTAAAAAAAAAAAAAAGAATCTTCTATAGTTCTATAATAATATAGGTAATGTATATTCAGTTCTTTAGTGTCTCTGTCTGTACAATTATTTTTACTTTTTTCATCCCATTGCTCGGACGTGCATGACTCTGTGGTTATGTCACTTTTTCATATAATAGAGACAAGGTCATCGTCTCTTCTTCTTCTTTTTTTATAGATACATAAAAAGTTATAAATTTTCACTCAAAATATTTCTATTACTATTTACGATTACAAATTATATACGTAATTCTTTACTTTACTCCACTCGTATAAATGTAATAAATTGAATTAAAACGTCTTATTCGCAACTCAAGAAATTAACTCTAATATAATTCGTCGTATTTAAAATTGTTTACTTAAGCTTGAAAACAAACCATATATACATATTATATTATATTGTATGTTTATTTTTCAAAGATGATATTATTAAACAGTGTCTTAAAAAATGTGTAGGTACTTAGAAAAATTGCTTGAGGTGTTTTAAACACTAATCTATGCTAGTACTAACGCGTGTATTCATATTAAATTTAAAAGTGTAATGTTCTCTATGTTCTTTTATTATATTTTAACACAGTCTCACACGCAATAAAACGTGGGAACGCTTATATTATTATTGTACATCGTACCTACATCTAACAATGTATACAAATTATTATGTGTTAATAGCACATCATTCTTTATCAGAATCAATGCGGCATATAATGGTTTATCAATTTATGTTAGACATTTAAAACGGTTGTCGAATAGAGTATTGGAGTAAGAAAAAAACCGCAACATTATAATATTAAATAGATCCGCGATGCCAATGCGACACAGATAGTTATTACGGAATTTATGAAATTATAATTAAATTGGTAAAATGGAATGCATACAGTATACGCATATAGAATTAAATGGGCCAAGTGTCTAAATGCGTCGCAAATCAACTGGACTTGTCACTAATAATAAAATACGAGCAACTCAAACTTACCAACCTGTTAATTTTCTAAACTTAAAAATTCAACGGGTTAGATTGTATTCGAATAATTTTTTTTCTCATATTATTGGATAAAATTTCTAAGATTATATTATACTTTTTTTAACGCAGCACGGAACTACCTATGACCTATCTGTACATTACAAGATAACCACCCACAATCAAAATACAACGATAATTGTATAATTTTGTATGTCTTATGTAATATTATACATAATAGTCACTAAAATGTGTCCATTTTGATTAGCGAGTACCTACAGTTTAAAATATACTCGTGTGTATATATATATACATACATTAATACAATACGATACGTATTATTCATTTAGAATTCATAACACAGGATAGGCACATGAGCTAACTGCATATTTAATTTTGTCAATATTAATTACTGCATAAATTATTGTCAATATACATTATAATTATAATGATTTATCTAGTAATCAACTAAACAAATATTATTTCAACGTGGCAAGTCCAAACCGACAATACATACTTTTTACAACTCAAATTACTAGATAATAACTAACAGGGAATGTATTACATACATTTTTAAGTAAAAAAAAAAAAAAATATTAAATAGTTCATTAATGTAAAATTTAAAAATTTAATCTCAATTTGACTCTTTTCACTTATGAGGCAGTCTCGACCATCGACAAGCTACAGGTATTGTAAATTTATACTAATAAAAGGACGCTTCAGCCGCAACGTTGTCTCCGTCTTACAAACGTACAACATAGTAAAAATTGTTTAACGTAGACAAGGACCACTCGGGCTGTAGTCCAAGTCGAGCAACCAAATTTTCACACTAGAAAGAGGAGAGTTTGAACTATTTAACATCGTTTTGATTTTTCCGATATCAAAACTACAAAAAAATTATTCAAGTTAGAAAAACACAAAAATAATGGATTTTGAAACGGTTTTTTTTTATAGTTCTGATATCGAAAAAATAAAAACGATATTGTATAGTCCAAACTCTCCCCTCTCTAGTATGATAATTTGGTTGGTCGACTTGGACTACAGCTGAATGATCCTTGCCTGCGTTAAACGGTTTTTACTTGTTACTGTGTTGTACCTACGTTTGTAAGACGGAGACAACGATTGTGACTGAAGCGTAATCTTAAGAAAAAAATACCCCATAGTGTACTTACTTAATCGAAAGATTGACTAAAATATTTTATTTTATGATAATTCTTAAATGTAATAATATATAGTAGGTAAATATATGTTTATCAAAAACATTTTTGGAACTCTAAATAATTCATAACTAATTTCGAATCGTTTCTTATATGTATGAATACTTGTATACAATGTAGATACTTCAAACATATACGGATGGTTCACTTAGATTTCATGAGTATTACTAAGAAATACAATGATTAACAGATACAATAAAATAAATTGCACACAAAGCAACATAATAAAATGGTCATGTGTAATAGAATGTTTAATTCAACTACCTACTGTACGAATTATTTTTATTATTTTTATTATATATCTATATATATGCGATGTATTATAACTGTAAATTGTGAATTTATTCAAAAATGTTTGCAATAAACTTTTCACAGTTAGCCTACAGTGTTATCAATAATAAAGTGCCAAATACAAAAACGTGCACATTTTTCTAAGCAGATTAATGTATTACCTACATTATATTTATTTGTATACAAATGACAAATGCAACCATTTTATTATACATTCGACATACATATTATACATAGTATCATATTCTTATAAATCACCAAGTATATCTGGATTTTTTTTACCTAAATAATTATAATTAAGTATTTTTTATCCAAAAACATACATTTAAAGTTACCTTCAAATTTCAATACATTTTTCTATAAATATATTACTATACAATGCATTCAATTAATATTACAACTTTTAACTTTACTAATCACTTCAAATTCAGGCTTGTATACTTAAAATGTCATAAGTAGTTTGTAAAATATGCTAATAAACTATTGTTGA